>VWYK01040945.1:62007-85709 GCA_013399775.1 Semnornis frantzii | reverse complement strand
GGTGTCTCTTCGGGTTGGTTTTGGTTTTGTTGTCTTTCTTCTTTTTGCCTCAAAGGGAGAAGATCATTTAAATGTCCCTTAGAAGAGAACAGAAAACTGACTTCTATGATTTTTATCAAGCAAGGCCCACTGGTAGATGATGACTAAAAAGCATCGAATAAAATGAGCTTTAGCACAGAGGTTAATGTGGCCTTGGAAGATGCAGAGGGAGCGAAGCACTGGGCAAATGTGCTGTTTTTTAAAAGCATAGAAGCGAAAATAGAAGGGATTTTAAAAAAAATAAACTGAACTTGTGTGTTGGTTCTAAGTTGTAACCGAAGTGCACCGAGGGCCTGGATATTGTTTTGAAAAGCCAGGAAAACAGCGATTTCTGAAAAATAGTAGGTTCCCTCAGGAGGGGAGGGAGAGAAGAAAAATCAGTGTTATGTTGGGGGGAATGTCTGGGGCAGGGTTTTCTTCTCTGAATTCTTTTCAGCACGTACTTTGTTCTGTATTTTTAAGAAATTATATGGACAGCAATTTTGTTTCTTTACCAAGGCAGTGAAAACACCAAGAATCTTTTTTTATAATTTGGAAGGAATGTGAAAAGAATGAAGTAGTTAAAGCTAAGTGTATTAGATCATACGCCTTAAATTCATAAATAAGCATAACTGCAATCACAGAACCCAGCGTTAAACCACCAGGAAAACTCACCCACCAGCCCTGATGGCTTCAAGGGAATGACCTCAGCCATTGTGAAATTTGTGCCTAGTTGTTGACTGACATTTTTTTTCGTGGAGGCAGTGCATGTTTCCTTGGGGTGTGGGGGTTTGTTGTTTGAAAGACCACTTGGGCACGTCGCCTGATTTTATTTTGGTGGTGTTGTTGTCGCTGCCAGGTTTGAGAACAAAGACTGAAAATGGGATTGGGACTGGGTAGGAGCTGGGCCTCAGCGATCTGAAAAGCAGGCGAAGGGTTTGTTACTGATGGGCAGAGGCTGGTAGGAATTGATCGAAGTTTTGGTTTTCAGATGTTAGAAGCCTCCTTGATGGTAGCCCACTGCAAACTTATTCCCAGCTGAATTCCTCTTAAGGAAGTGAAGGTTTAAAGTATTTGGTTTCCAACCTGAGAACTCTTGGGGTCTGTGTCTTTGCATGAGCGCTGTGTGAAGTGCTGGTGTCCTTCATCTCCCCTCTGCTTTTTGGAGAGGAAATTGATGCGTGGCAGAACCGCAGCTTGCCTTTGCTGCAGCACCGCTTCATAATCCAGGAAAATGAAAGTCCTGAAGGGTTGCAGCAATAACAGATCTCTTTGGGAACGTTTTTAAATGAAGCAGCACTGCACACTGCAGGCCCTGGCAGAGGCAAGTCACTCTGCAAGGTTTCTCTCTGCTGTCTGTTTCTGGCGGTGGGCTCCTGCTTTTCTGAGCTGCAGTAATTAAAGAGAGTCCAGATTTAATTGCCCCTTCTTAGATATGCAGAACGCAAATGGGTAACTCGATGCCGTTTGGTGGCTGACTTCAGGCGTTCAGGCTCACGGTGCAGAAATTTTCATTTGCCATCCTGGCTTCTGAGAAGGAAAACAGCCCAGCTAAGTAAATAAATAGAAGTCCTAAATAAACAGAACATTCAATACTGGTCAGCCTAGCTAGTAACTGGTTAACTCACAGAGAGCTGATGCTTCTCAGTGCTGGAAAGGGCAGGCTTTGGAGAGAAACCGAAGCAGGGCAGCAGCCTGGGACTCCCAAACAAAGACAAGGGTCGTGGGGGAAATTTCTTAAACTCAGCAAATGCTTTAAAAACTGGAAATGCCTCTAGGATTACTCAGGCACCCACAAGAAACAGTGAGGGGAAAGTGGAGCAGGTATCTGATTCCTTTTTTTTGTTGTTGTTTTTTAGCTCGGTTGGGTAAGCAAAGCAATGTGGGGGCCTCAGTAATTTACAGCTGGGTCTGTGCACCAGCAGAGGTTCTCAGCTCTCCTGAAGGCAACTTCTGTCTCTGTTGCAAAGTCTGATTCTTGACGACAGGTTCGCTTCGGCTCTTCACTGTGCAGTTGTCCTGCGTCGGCTTTGGAAGAGCTTTGATCAGCTTTGGAGTTTAACAGTCACTGCCTGATGAATCTTGGTTAGCCAAAATGCATTTACAAAATGCTGTCAGTAGATGTTGGCAATCTGCACTCTGGTTTTGTGGTTGGAAAACTTGCAGTTTGCAGAAAGCTGCAGTTTTGTAGGCACACTGCAGTGCTGCTACACCAATTTATCACACACACCTCCTACCCCCCTGCCAATTTCTCTGGCTGAAACAACTCAAAATTTTGTTTAGAATTGAGCAATACTTTTTATTGGAGAAAAATTGCTTTGCCACCCTTTCACAGGTGAAAAGCACCACTCATTGTGAAGTGTGGCTTCTTTCAGCAGAACACTCACCTGGGCTATTCTGGATTCTTTTTTTTCCTTTAATTTTTTTCTTTCTTTAACGTGAACTATTTGTTTGGTTGTTTTTTAGTTTATAAGAGCATGAGGCTTGTTAGCTTATGTTTGGTAGGTGCTAAGTACATTGATACTGCTTCTCTCGACTGAGATATGAATTAGGAGAAAGTCAACCTCGATGGCTGTAGCACTGAGGGGCAGGTATACACACACACACACACACTCGGATGTACAATTTCTTTGAGAAACATTTTCAAGGAGCTCAAACAATGTTTCCAACAAGTAGGTGAATTGCTGCAGCCCACTTTGGGGGCAGGGGGAGGCTCTTTGGACTGGGTTTCTGTGGGATGTTTTTGCCTCAAAGGGAGAAGATCATTTAAATTTCCTTTAGAATAGAATAGAAAATTGACTTGTGTGATTTTTATAGATTTAATAGAATATAGATTGAATATAGATTTAACAGAACAGACCTGTGTGATTTTATCAAGTGAGGACCACTGGTAGGTAATGACCAAATGGCATTGAATAGAAGGAGCATCAGCACAGAGATGCAGTCCTGCTGCTAGGCAGTTCCCACTCTTTTCACCCAGACAGGCTAGGCCCACGTTGAGAGGGAGCAGTTGGAAGTCTTTGCTACTTGTGGCACAGATGCATTTAAAAATAATTAGCTCCAAAGATCTCATTGTAGCCAGTGTCCATGAAGGTCCAGCTGAGATCTTCAGTGCCTGAGCCTTGTGCAGGAGGAGCAGGAGCCGCTGTGTTTCTGTGCTGTCCACACTCACAGGCCCTGCTTGCAATTCGGCAAAGGTTTCAGCAGCAGCTGGCAAAAGGACAAACCCAGACTGGGTGGAAAGCCAGCACAGGATTCTGCAGCTGCAGTAAGAGTGGATGCAACCTCCTGTACCAAAAACATTTGGCCATACTAAGGTCTTGGAATAACATCTCTGGCGTGATCCTTGTGTTGGTGAAGTTAGGAGTGTAGAAGGGAAATAAGGCAGGCTCCAATTATTTATCAGATTAATTACCCAGATCCTTATTGTGGTTAGCCTGTTGTGTAAATATCTGCTTTAGAGGAACCTTGGCTTTCATAAAATTCCGTTACCTCTGTATGAAAGGCAGGCTTGGGTCTCTGACCCAAAATACTTCGTGGTTCAGCAATGTAAATGTGTGACTCTGGGAGGCAACGCGAGGAACTTTCTGTATGGAAGCTTTGACAGGTCTTTGTGTCTCCTCAAGATGGCTTTGCCCTCTTTGGTGTCTCTGCAGCTGAACATCTGAAGCTGTGGTTAGAAGGAAGCCACATTCTGCCTGTTCTCTGCGAGTTCACTTTGTCTGGCAGTTGCCCTTCCTGTCCAGTGCGGCAGATGAGAGTAGTCTGGGGCAGAGCAGTGGCTGGGGGGCGACACGCAAGGAGCCAGCTGAGGCTGCTGTGAAGTATTCGAAGAGCAGTGAAAAGCTTGAGTGCTAGGTTAGCTTTGAAACACCGCTTGCATCCCCCTGCAAAGCAGCACAAACGTGATTTTGGGCTGGAAGTAAGAAAGGATGCTGCTGCTCAGGGGCAGATGCGCTGGAGCTTGGCACTTTCCTTCTTGGCCCCCAGCGCTGCTCCTCCCCCTGTCCACAAATCAGGACCATTCCATCACGGCAGTGGTTTCACCGTAGCTGTGGTGGCGTGGGATGGTTGCTTAATGATGCACAGAAGCACTGTGCCCTGCTTTAGGACAGGAAGTGGAAAAGGAATATTGTTTTGAACTTGAACTTTGGGAGCAGACAGAAAGCAATTATCAGAGCTGGGACTCCCCCGGGGGCGGCAGGGGAACGCTGCGCTGTGCTTGGCAGAAGCGCTCTGGGATCTTCACTGCTTCCCAGTGCTTAATGCTTGGGGTTTACATTTCTGCTTTTCAACTGATCCTCCGCTCCTCAGTTTTTGCCTTGGCAAACGGAGGGAGAAACAATTGCGCGTGGACTTCATGTGCTGTGTTTAGCGACAGACACCCTCCCGCCCTCCCTTTGCCGGGGAGGCAGGGCTCTTAAATATCTGTCTTGGTCCTGGTGTTACTTTCAGTTGTAAAATGAACTCTTTCACTGCCCGGGTTACTTAATGGACCTATTGTAGCACGGAGACTTGACCTAATTGATGATAAAGAGCACATAATTGCATGCGAAGCCCGTTAATCACAAGCCGCTTGTGTCCGATTTATTCATTCTAAACTATGGAAGTTTGTCTGTCTTACAAAGTAGAAAACACCACTGGAACTGCACGTAGTTGTGAAGCTGGCATTCTGAGTATAACCTTTTAACAGCATTACTGTTAAAATATTGCTGACTGCCCTCTAGAAAAGAATGAAAAAAGGCAAAGCTCTGCCCCCGCCGAATGTGCTGCTTTATTTCAGCAGCCTCTGACCTCAGCCAGCTTCCGAAGCTCTGGGGGATGGTTTTTGCTCTGCTCTGGCTGCTACTTTGCAAGTTCTTCAGCAACTTCCCTATTAGTTTAGATAATTAAACAAAGGAGGGAAAGGAATTGTTTGCTAACTTTTCGAAGGTGATACTTCTACCTGCGGTAGGTGCATGGGGTTTTATCCTCGGGAAGGAATGGTTCCTGAGTGTTGAAAGTATCATCATTGTCAAAGCAAAAGTGTATTAATTGTCAAAGTATAATTAAATGCACCTTCTCTGCAGTAATGCCTCCTTGATCAGGTTTATGAGGCTATTTTAATCTGACATCCACACAGTTGTGGGATTCTTTGTGGTAAAGTTTTAAAGGCAGTAAAAATTAAGTCATTTTTAAAAGAAGATTGTGTGATGATTTATTGTCGTGGAGTAGGCAAAGTTCCTCTAGAGATTTTAATGTCTTCCACCTGGTATAGAAATGAAAAGAAAATATTCTTCAGCTGGTGACTAATTTGTCACCAATACCCAGGGGTCCCTTCATTACAATGCAAGGATGTCAGCTCCAGGAGAAACGTGCAGTGAGAAAACTGAGTGCAGCTTCCTGTGCAGTCACTTTGAAAAGGGAGACACATAAAGGGCTGGAAAGCAGCCGCAGTGGTGTGAAGGAAGGCTCTAAAGCTATCAATCAAGGTAAAGTGGTTGTGGAAGGATTTTACCTGCAGGCTTCAGTGGAATTCATTAGGACATGTTGGAGGAGGAAAGTCACTCGATACGACTCCAGAGGAGGAGCTCTGACACGCAGCAATACCCAGGCTGAGCTCTCCTCCAAACTGCACGTACTGCATCCTGGTAATGCTGCGAGGAGGAGCTGGGTCGTTGGCAGTCTTGCTCCGATGCTCTCACACTTTATCACAGTGTTTAATGAACTGGGTCTAAGACTTAGAATCCAGATGAAAACGCTCCTGACAACTCAAGCCTGACGCCGATTGCAGCCTGGCTGCCACAGCAGCGCCTCCACTCATTTCCCCCGTGGCCAACGCACCTGTGTAATGTCATCACTTTGCCTTTTACTGCCTTAACAGAGCTTTAGCTTCACTTCTGTCCTTCCACTCCTGCAGCTTCCCCACAGCTCAGTCAGCGCAAGGAGAAGGAGCCTGAGCCATTGTAACACCAGGAGACTGGCAGGGGGATTTTGGTCTCCCTCCCTTAGGACAGCAATTCTGCACTCAGCTGGTGTACAGGTAGGCACAGTAAAACATGTTGGATTGAGGACATCTGCTTATGGCCAGCCTCAGAAAAATGTGGAGTAGCCAACTGGCAGTGGCAGCAAAGTGTCCACCTGTGGAAGCAGCCTCTGCTGCCTGTTTTACTGCTGCAAGAATCTCAGGAACTGGTCTGGTTTCTGCTGCAGGACTGGATGCTCTTGGATGGAGCAACCATGGCTATCCTGTGCCCCTGCAGCAGCAGCAACCTAGCTGCTCGAGGGCTTTCTGGTTTACTCTTCCCCTACTCCTTTGTACATCTCAAAGTCGGTAGTAGATGTCTGTGACAGGAGAAATTATTTGGGAAGGAGGAGTCAGCACTGCTCCAAAGGAGGTCCGTGTTAGGAGCAACGCACACCACAGCTTTGTGGTGAAGGTGTTTATGGAGCAGGGGAAACTCTGGCAGGTCCTGCAGACTCCAGGCCGTGGTAGCTCCATTCTCTGCTTCTTGCTATAGAGTAAGATTTAATCTAAACTATTCTCCAATTAGTGAGAAGAGGAAGATTTTCTGTCCTGCCCAAGGCAGGTTATTGGACTGCAAACTTTGCTTTGTTTCTTGCAGTTTCAGTGTATTCAGTCAGAGCACTGAGGTGAGTGGGAAACATTTTGTATGTGTGTTGCCATATGAGCCCCCTCAGCTCCTCTCCCCCTCCCCTGCAGCAGGTTGCTTCAGGACTGGATTTTTCAAATGTCATGATCTGATGGCAGTTGTGCAGTGGCTGTGGGAATGGACTGTTGCTGAAGGAGGGTCAAGGTCTTCTCCATCTTCAGAATCTTGCCTCTGCTAGATTTCTTGAGAATGGGTTTTTGCTGTTGGCTTGTTTGGTTTTGTATTTCAGTTGCTTATAATTTCTGAGCGCCTCTGAAGGTGGAAATGCTGCTGTAGAGACTCCCTGGCTCTCCAGAGGCAAAGGCTTTATATGCGTCTGGGTTTTGTTTTTTTTTTTTTAATGTGTTCTCTGAATATTCATATTGGCAATGTAGAAACAGATGAGATGGTCTTGCCATCAGTGGTGGCCACCTTCTGACCTGAAATCGTGTGTCCAGGGCTTGACATTTAACATTTCCTTCAGAGCTTTCCAAGCCATTACCCTGAAACTTGTATGGCATCATTCTCCTACCCGATTTACCCTGCAAAGGAAGATCTGTGCTCAGGATGTTGCCATTCCTGATGGTGTTGGCAGCTCTGTGCCTGGGAAGATCCTGGAGTGTGAAGGGAAAAGTTTGAGAGGAGCAAAGGATGCTGTTGTCAGTGGGAGCAGGTTTGCTCTGGAAAGAGGCCTTGCCAAAGAGAAGTGAAGTGGTTCCAGTGCTGCTGCGCGCGAACGCCGCAGGTTCTCCACTAGCAAGCTGACATTTAGTTGGGCTTCTTTCTTCTGCTGGAGAGCCAGGAAGCAAGTTGTAAGAGTCATGTGAGCAACAGCCCAGGAGAGAGCTCTGTGAAACCATTTTTATGCTTAACCTTCCGAGCCAAAGCCTTGCCCCAAGTGTTGTCTGCCCCTGCACACAGGCTGCCCACCACTGATCAGTCAGTGGCGCTTAGCTGCGCAGTGAACAGAGCCACCCAGGCTTGTGTTGTCCTGCCTGCAGCCAGTTGTCATGCTCAGCACCTCATACAGAAGTTGTTTTGAAACCCAGCCCAGCAAGGTGCTGCCTCAGCCAGCAGAAAAACTCTGGATGGCCCAGATGTCTCCTGAGTGGGAAGGTTTTGTTTTGCCAGCACCATGTTCTCTCCTTCCTCACATGGCTGCTGCCTGCACTAATGTAGATACCATCAGCAAAAGCAGCTGCATGGAACCTGCAGTCTTGTGGCCCCTGGAATGTAAAATGCTGTATTTTTGTGGCATTCACTCTTACAGGTTGGTGCATGCTGGGCCAAAGTCGCTGGCAATGAAGCCCTGAGTTGTGAGTCGTTTTGTGCTGCCTCAGGTGGCTGATGCACCCTTTGGATCTTCGGAAGTGTGTTTGGGATCCCAGTCCACAGATTGCATGTTAGTGAAGAGGAAATTGCTGGGATGTGACTTCTGGAGAGGTTCTTCAGCTGACCTCAGCTGTCAGTAGTGAGGTGCTGAGAAGCTGGAGAATTGGCCCTGCAGTGGGAAGCCAGGGTTTAGTTGCTCAGGTCTGACTGCTTTGCCTTGCAAGCTGACTGCATATAGACAGGCTTTGTCCTCACGTCCTGGCTGCAACTCACACAGCACTTCCCAGCACAGTAAATCTGAAGATTTCCAGGCTCATTTAAGTGCTGTCAACCAAGGCTTGTGCTCGGTCTTAAGCATTTCTTTCACTTGGGTTAGAAAGGTCTGAAATAATCAGCCTTTGGAGAGGAAGCTGTGCTGTCCTGACACGAGTTTCAAAGAAATATCCCTCCCAGACTGCTCAGAACAGACTGCTCAGATTTGTTCTGCTAAATGTCAGCTTGCAGTGGTGAAGGTAAAGTCAATTTTCATGTTCGGTTGCAAGCATGACTCGTGTGGGGTTTATTCTCATTCAAATGTCTTGCCACCCTTCTGTTTTTGTACTGCTGTGAAGCTGAAGGTTTGTGTTCTGAGGCAGTGCTGCAGGGCAATGGGCACCAGCTCAGTGCTCAGGGACATGCTGAGGGCATTTTTGATCTGAGGATTCTGACTCTGGATACTGACAGGTCAGATTAATTTTCTTTTCATAAGAGAGATGAGCTCAGTTGTCTTGAACATGTGTGCCCTCAGAAGAGCAAAACCCTGTGCTTGCCTCTTAAAAACCTCTTCAGGAGAAGAATTGTGTGGAGCAAAGACCTTGCCAAGCCCCTTCTGCCTGAAAGCACTCACGAGGACCCTGTAGCCAGCCTCAGCCTCTATTCACTGACACTAAGCACCAGTGAGCAATCTCCCACCAGTTCCTCAATGCTTTTCCATTCCCCAGTTACAGAGCAGAGCTTTCTGGCTCAGCTGTTAACGGCGTTAGAAGGGGACAGATGATTGGGCTGTGAGGTGAGCAGAAATCTGCCTCAACAACAGAGTTCAGAGGGTTGCAATCAGAGACACAAAGTCAGGACTACAGGGCCCTGGGTCAACTGGTCAAGGGGGTGGCAGCACAGGTAGTGTTCTCTTCTGCCTTCCGTCTTGCAGGGACCAACCCAGAAAGACTGCTAAGGTGCAGGCATGGCATGAGGTGATCCCCCCCAAGGCAGTTTGATGCCCCTGGAGACAGGGCAGAACTAAAGCAGATGTTGAGTGGGAGCTGCTGACTCAAAATCTGTACAGGGGCAGTCTGTGGGTCAGGTGGGGTGGGCATAGCCCTCAGTGCCATCTTCAATAATCTGTTAGCAAACATCAGAATGTTAACTGACTCAAGTGGTGCCAACTTCAGCTGCATTGGAGCGTTTGCTTGTGGTGCTGAGTTTACAGGGAAGTGCAGGTAGCTGCTGCCTAGCAGTGGTCTCCTTTGGGCAGGCCCTCACCTGGCATCAGAGTTGCAGCCACCCTGTGAGCAGTGGGACCCTTACAGCTGGTGCAGTGAGAATAGGTTGCAGGTATGGGGTCAGGACTGGGTTAAGCTGCCTGAGAGCTGTTTTGACCTCAGAGGAAGTGGCTTCCTCAGCCTGGCTGCAGGGTCCTGTCTCCTCCTCTGCCTTACAAACCTTGCTGGTCTGGCCAAGAAGAAAATCAGGAGGCAGCCTGGTTTGTTGGTCTGGCTGGAAACAACCTGGGTTTGCTGCAGGAGCTTGTGGCTGGGCAGAGGACAGGGTTGCAGCTTTGGTCTTTGAACTTTTCCAGTGCTTTGAAGCAGGATATGGTTCTGCTGTTGCCCATCAACTGAGCTGCTGGGCAGCAACTTGGGAGAGAAGTCAGCACACAAGGTGGAGCTAACCCTGCCGTTGAGGACTGATCACCTTGATCCTTTAGTTCAGGCATTTTTTTTCATGTTCCTCCTTTTATTTATGCATTTTAATATAAAATTCCAACCCCTACCTGGCTTACAGTTCCAGCAGCATATGCCAAGTCCTGTTCTCCTCCTTCACCTGGTTCCCAAGGGCACCTTTGGGTAGATATTTTTGAAATCTGCATCTTAGGCACATTCCAGAGGAGGCTCAGAGCAAGATGTGAAGTTTGCTGTGGCTTTTTCTTCAGGATAGCCAGAGAAGCTGGAGGAAAAGTCAGGCATAGATTTGTGTATTGAGTGGTAAGGATACTTGCCCAGGCAGAGGAGAAGCCCAGGGAGATTTCCTGCAGGTGTAGCCTGTGTGTGACATCCTCAGTGGACTTCATTCCCAGCTGAATGTGCTGGAGGTGACTTGCTCACAACCTGACACCATCTGTGTGGGGCAGTGCTGAGGAGCAGGGATCCTTAGTTTCTGAAGTCATTGCTGCATTAGCTCCTTAAAGCCCTCACTGCACTGATTCAGAGCACTCCCAGGTTTTCAGTTGTGACTGGCACAGTTGTGAGATTGTGTTTTCAAGTGGCATTCCCTGCCCTCAGGTGGGGTGGTGGCACTGGCACTGCCTGCCTGGCCACTGTGATTACATGTGCCCAAGGAAAGCTTCTCTCTGACAAAAGCACATTATACCTTGGCTCTCAGTGCTAACCAGCTCGACTTTAATTTCACAGCTTGCTGCCAACAACTGCTTTACTAAGGCACAGTACTCATGATAAATGAAAGTTCACAACATAAAGAAAAATGGAAACTGTTCCAGCTGGCCTGGAAAGGCAGTTGGAGCATTTCTGCCCTGCATATAAAGCTGCCATCCACATAAACATTTCAAATTACTTTTTCATTTTTAATAATCAGGATCAGACCTTCTGCTATTACTGAGGCAAATGCAAGATATTTGAAACACACAACTTCATTCAGAACCCATTAGTTACTGACTCTTGTCCAAAGTGAAGCATTTGTTCTGGGAGAAACTCACCTTTTAGCTTCAAGTTTCCAGGTTTTTGACAACCTACTTGGATGAAGGCCCTGAACTGAGCAGCCCCCTCCAACCCTGCTTGGTGTCACTCAGAGAGATGAGGGTTGCATCATTTGCTCTTGGAGCTGTGGCTGGTGTATTGTTGGAAGCCCTGCAGCTGATGGGTGCTTGCCCAGACTACCAAGGGGGGTGTCAGCTGAATTATCACACAGCCTCCCTGCAGATGGAGGAGATTAATTCTTACAGCACAAAGAGAATGGAGGCTTTGTACTTAGCACCATAATGTAAGTTCATGCTGAAATACAGTGCCAGTAACCGAGTCCTGTGCCAGTATCTTCACAGCTCTGATCACTGTTGTGTTTTCACAGCATCCTGATCCCAAAGGATCAAAGAAAACATTGATTTATTTAGCTCTGGGTCCCATCTCCTGTTGTTCTCAGCCCTTCCCCTTGCTCCCCATGAGCTCAAAAGAGCCAAATACGAGATGAAACCCAGCAGCAGTTGCATGGCCCACAGCAGGGAGGGGCAGATTGCAAAACTACAGAAAAGAGCTTTTGAGCAAGGCGAAATGGCAGGAAGTGCTGTGGGCACACAGGGCACTGACGCTGGAACCTGCTTTGGCCAAAACTCACTATCAGCCTGTCTGAGCTGCCAAAATGTTCTCTGCTGCTGCTGAATGGATTGAAGGTCAAAAATTACACAGTGCTGTGGCATGCAACTTTGCTGTTGTGTGGCAGCATTCCCTGGAGACAGCATTGACCTTCCCCTAGCAAGGCAACCTGAGAGGTGTGGATGTGTCTGATGGGGCAGGTGTGCACTGCTCAGTGCAGATGCCAGCAGCAGAATTCTTCTGTCCTTTAGTTGAGGAGAGGTGGGGAAATGCTGACAAGGAGCATCACCACCCTGCAGTGCTGTGATTTGGTCCCCAGGCCTCTCTGAATCCCCCATGTCCTGTTGCACTCTGTAACCTCTCTCATGAGCAGATCCTGGGGAGCGTTGGGATTTTTACCCCAGGGGTTTCCAGAGCTGTAGGACTGGTTGCTGTTCCTCACCAGAGGCCAACTTCCTTGCCCTGAAACTTCTGCAGCAGAAATTCTGCTTCTGTCTGAGGAATGGTTTCTTTTTAGAAGAGGACCTTGGGGCTGCTTTAAATGCTTTTCAATCCCATCTTAGGCCAGTGTGATGAAACAGTTATGGGCTGTGTGCAGGCCTGAGGGGCTGCCAGAGCTGGCCATGGCTCAGGGAGCAGGGAGGTGATGCAGTGAACAAAAGCTCTGTCAGCAGCTGGAGGGGATCCTGGCCTGGCCCAGTGCTGCCTCCGTTTGCACTGCTGCAGTCGCCTCTGGCCGTGAGAGGCAGGAGGTGTGGGGCAGTGGCAGAGATGCCCTATGCCAGAGCACATTTCTTGGCTTACCTGGCAAAGGCAGGTCCAGACCCTGTGCTGCAGAGCTGCTTGCTGGTGTGGCTGTCGGTGCAGTGGCGGAGTCCCACTCGGGTGTCTGCTCTCACAGCCCACGTGTGGGCAGGCTGGGGAAGGAGCAGGACTGCATCTCTAGAGCTGTTCCCGGCTCTGATGTGTTCTCTGCATCCACCACGGAGTGCAGAGCTCCTTTTGACATTTGATCTGGGCTGTTCATAGAGCTTTTATATACACAGAGGGATTTACTGCTTTGTAATCAAGCTGCTGAGGAAAAACGTTGTCCTTTTACTCACTGGGGAGGGCTGTAATAAATTGAAATGGTTTCCCATTAGCCTTCTCTACTTAGCTGAACCACTTAAAATTGCTTTGGACTTTGCCCTTGTCTGACCTCCTCACCTTTGCTCAA
The DNA here is from genome assembly GCA_013399775.1 of Semnornis frantzii. Taxonomy (NCBI): domain Eukaryota; kingdom Metazoa; phylum Chordata; class Aves; order Piciformes; family Ramphastidae; genus Semnornis; species Semnornis frantzii. Next base: position 72,933 of record VWYK01040945.1, on the reverse strand, counting down.
ACATTTCTGCCTCCAGGAGTGCACCGCTGCTGGTCCTAGAGCCTTACTTCTGCAGTTAGAATTCACTTCAGGCTGGAAGCAGAATGCCAAGGGGTAGGCTGCTTGGAGTTAAGTGCTGGGTAGTTTTAAAACCTAATGCATGGTCTCAGTCTCAGGTGATCTCTGAGCTCAGATGCTGCCAGGGTGAGGAGCTGGCACAGCCTGACCTCACGCCTGGTTCTCAGGCTGTATGTGTCTGAATGAAGATAGGTTGCTTTGCTGGGTTTATTGCTCCTGTGAGGTTTCTGTAGCAATAATGGCTTTAGCAGCTGGCAGAGCTGACAGGACCAGAGCTCTGGGGCTACTCTGGGCACAGGAGGATGTTTAAACTAATGCACCTAAAGCTAAAGCTCTCTCTTTCTCCTGCCTGTTAAACCAACACAAGTTGCAGGTTTAAACCTGCTGCTGTCTACCTCCTGGTTTAGAGCTGAGAGTGCCCTGGTGTGAAATGCACACTCAGGAATCAGCTGGGCTAAAGGAGGAAGAAGGGCACCAGAGTTAGTGGCTAATTCCTGTGCAGTTCAGTTCTGGATCATCATCTTTAGTTCTGATGGGAATGGCAGGGCTGCACTTACAGAATTCCCAGACCTGGTGTCCTCTACCTGTTACTTCTCTTTGTATCCAGTTTCTGAGTTCAGGTTCTGCACTTCTCACAGGCTCAGAACAAGTACCTTGGTAGTGTTTAGAGATGGTTTCAGTGCATCCCCGCCACCTGCAGAGCCTTAGAGACGGTGCCAGGCTGGTAGCAGTGCTGAACAGGATTCATTCCAGCAACGTGAGATGCCTGAGGAGTGGATAGAGGAAGAGTGATGGAACTGGGAAGTATTTTAACAATATAAAAGCCTCTTGTTTGCACGTGGAAGGCTGACCAGGCTGACTTGTGTCTGTGCCAGGAAAGCATGCAGGGAGGGCCCAGAGGGATGCTTTATCATGGCAGCCTTCAGAAACACAGCAGCCAAAACCCAGACTCAAGTGGCATTCAAAAAGGTACCTTGCAGCAGCCTTCCTTTAATAAGAATTAGTAGCTAATGCCAGCCCATTTGATTCAGGTAAGGCTCCAAACCTGTCCTGCTAGTCCAGTTGTGAAGTGTTTTTGCTAAGCAAGGGCTGGCTTTAAGAAGGGAGCAAGCAGCCTTTGCCCTCCTGGCTGGTCAGTGAGCAGCTCACACCTTGAATCTTTTCAGCTCTCTGTGACTATTCTATACTGGTGAAAATATCTGACAGTCTGCATCTGTTTTAGTGAATGTAAGGGAACCACAGGCTGGTGGCAAAGCTTACCTGGAGAGAAAGATCATTGGTGTGTTGAGCAGAGCCATTATGCCATAACCCAGGGCACTTTGGCACTGGCAGCATTTCTGGCCCCAAAGCTGCTGCACTAAGGTGGTTTGTGGGGTCATGTTTGGGGCTTCAGGTGCATTGTTATGGCTTAGGGAACATCTGCCCAAGAAATGTGATTAAAAAAACTCTGCTGAAGCTTCTGATGCTACTTTTGGATTCTCTGCTTGTGTGTCTTGGGCCGTTGGGGTGCCAAGGGCAGTGCTGTGAGCAGTTGAGCACAGCAAACACGTTCCCTGGCTTTGCAGTTGCTGCTGCACTCCTGCATCGTGGGAGGGGAGCAGACCAAGCAGTGTTTGCCTGGTGAGGCCTTTCTCTGCTCCAAACCAAAGGGTAAGCTTTTTGTACCTGAAAGTATGCAGGAATTCATAAGCTGTCCTTCTGTATTATCTGTGTGTACCTGCACACACCTAAAGAAATCCTTGCTGCAGCTCCCTGCCTCTGCCTGCCTGGGAGCAGCGCAGAGATCAGAGCAGTCAGCAACTGCAAAAGATTCCATGCAAAGTCACCAGCTTGCAAGTGCTGATGGCTGGTGAGAGAATGATCTCTGGCATTTCATAAAGCAGCAGCAGTACTAAAATGCTGTTTGGAGATTTGTATCATTAGCAAATTCCTCATGGTCAGGAAGGCTCCCGGAGCAGTGTTGGATGCGATGCTGTGCAATGCCTTCCTGCCAAATCACCTGCAGAGAGAGGGGCCTGAGGGGAGGGAGGTGGAGTAGCCAAGCTCAGCTTTCAGGTTACCTCAGTGTTGTCCTCGATAGCAGCCTATAAACTATTTAAACAAAGCAACAGTGGAAAGCTTCTTAGCAGCTTGACTGATGCTGTTGGCAGAATATGGGGAAGAAGTGACTTCTGATTCTGGCATCTTTAGTTTCTGTCCTCACAAGAAGCATTCACGGAAGTTTGCTTAGAAGCCTTCCAAGCCTGTAACATCTCTACCATCTTCCAGCCCTGGAAAGCAGTCATCAGGCTGCTGTCCTGTAAGGAGGTGCAGTGTTCTTACAGGCAACCCCATTCTGGAGTGAGAACTGAAGTTCTGCTCCCCTGAGCACCCCTGTCAAAAGCTGTGGAGCCTTTCCTGGCAGGACCCCAGAGTTTTGGTGGAGCTGAGGGTGGTTTTGCCAGCCTTGCTGGAACTTCATTTCCATGCTCAGTTATTCATAGGTTCATGCATATTCATGTTTCCCCTTGAATTCACTGAGCTTGAGTTTTGAATTCTGAAACCAATCAGCAGTGCTTCCCATGCCCTGCACTCCTAAATGCCTGCTGGGATTTACATCTCCACCCAGCCAAGGATAGTGTTTGTGTCTCTGCTGCTCCCATCTTCTCTCTCCCTCCCATGAAAAAATACACATGGATGTATACTACGAGTCTAAAAAGGAAGTGCTGAGTATGAAATGAAGGCAGACTTCAGTTGCTGGGTGCTGCCTGCAGCTTCAGTGCTTCGGCAATGAGAACAGAACTGCTCTGGGTAACTGATAAGCTGACCTGCACAGAACCTTTTCTTTGGCTCTTTTCTTTGGCTTCCCCTTTTTATTAACCAAAATTAGGGAGCAGTGCAAGTGCCCTCAGCAGCCTGGGGCCAGGAGAGTGGGTGTCAGGTTTTGGCATGAGTTAGGTTAGTCCAGAGACCACCACCCTCATTGGTGTGCTGGTGCAAGTCAGATAGCTGGAGCTGAGAGCAAAGCCCATGGTAGGAGCTGCTGTGTTTTGAGGCAGCTGTGAGGTTAGTTCCCTCAGCTCTGCTGTGCCCGTGGGTGCCAGCAAGCTCCAAATTTAGCTGCTGCCTACTGCTTTGTGCAGTGCTGAGCAGGTTGGGCAGAGCCGGGCTGGAGTTCTGCTACATTGTGTGAATAAACTGCTCTGTAAAACAGCCTCGGTTCAGCTGCTGGGCTGCAAAATGTGTGCTTAGCTCTGGGATAGGTCTTCACTCCTGGAGCTCTCCCTGTCAGGTGATGGCTCTCAAAGCCTGGAGTGCTGCTCAAGGGGTGTGTGTGTGACCTGCGCCAAGCACTTGCCCCACAGACTGGCAGAGTGGTGCGTGGCAGGAGGCAGAGGTGCCCTGTTCCTTAGACCTCCTTAACCTTTCCCCCGACAAGCCATGGACTTGAGTTCTTGTGGACGGTCCTGGGGCAGAGAAGTGGAGGAAGTGTAACTGTAGCAGGGACCGAAAGATGTTTCAGTCTGCAAGGAGCAGAGGTTGTGTTTTTTCAGTCCTGCTGTGTAACTGCTCAAAGGCTGCTCCCAGGCACATCCCAAGAACTTTTGCCCTTTTCTGTCCCACTCTCTTCTGGTTCTGTGTGGTTTTCCCAGTGCCTGCTGTCTCACTCTGCTGACACATGCACAGGCACACCAAGGAAGTCATGCCTGGATGTTTTAAAGGGGGAGATTCTGGCCCAGACTGTACTCTGGAGAAACCTTGCAGTTTGGGGTGTTTCATGCACTTATTTACTCTGCGTCTGGTGCTGTAAATGCCCCCCAGGAAGCTTCAGGGACTGTGCTGGAAGTGAAAGGTGCAGGGTTTGAAGGGGTTGGCTGAGCCCAGTGGTAGCTGGTGAGGAGCTGCACTGGACAGAGCTGCTCTCTTCACTGGGGCAGCTCAACTCCAGAGTTCCATTTGTGCTGAGCTGAACGAACTCAGCTGCAGGGCTTTTAAAGACTCCAGGTCCCAGCAGCAGCCCCCCCGGGCAGACTGTGAAGCCAGCAGCTGCCCAGGGGTTAGCAGATTGGTCATGCTGGATGTGAACCGTGGCAGGACATACCCAGCACCTACTGCTCGAGGGCAGGAACAGAGCAGCTGAAGCAGGAGGAGTTACACAGTCAGAGGAGAATCAAAAGGGGAATTCAGCCAAGCAAGAGAGGGCTGCAGGGAGGAGAGATGTTAACGTGGGCTAGGAGAAAACAGGAATGTGAGACCTCTGCATTGGCAGAGAAGGGCTGTGAAGTAGTCAGGAAAGGCCAGAACTGTGCTGGTTCATGACACTTTTAGTAGGTATAAGGTCACTTTTCTCTCTGACTTTGGTGCCATTTTTTCCCTCACACCCTGGTGCTAACTTACCTGTGTGCATCACAGGAAGTGGATGGTTTGGGGCTCAGCCTGCTCAGAAGTGGAAAAATGTAGTAATCCCTGCTCTACAGAGAAGGGAAATAAAGGCAAGGAGGTTAAGTACTACTTGGCTTTGTAAAATACTCTGGCAAGAGGAAACCTGTGGCTGACACAGAGCTGAATCCAAGTCTCCCTAGTGAGAGCCTGAGCCACTGGACTATGGCAGCAGATTTGCCATTTGTGACAATTCCACTGAAAAGTGATTTTTTTTTTTCTTTCCCTTCCTAATTGCAGATTTACTGGGGATAGTATTTGAAGGTGGCTCCCTAATTAGCAGTTCAGGGAAATTCATTCAGTACTGTAAGTTATTGGCACTCAGGGTGAAAAACCCCTGAAATTAGACACAGTTTCCTTTCTTGTTTTTTAACTTCTCTCACTAGGGTTACCAGGAGTACTATTTTGGGAAGAGAGAACAGAGGTGAGCTCTGTCTGCTTCAACAGCTGAGCATCACATTTTGCACACTTCTTTTTGATTGCTTTGGTTTGCTTCTTTCAGGAGATCATTGCTGCCCACAGTGGGGATCAGCCAGGGCACCTTTGCATGCTGCTGGTGAGCTGGTCCTATCTGTGCCATCCTGTAGTAGCCAGAGGGAGGAAATTATTTTGATTCTTCTGTCTGCTGTACAAGTTGTCCCACAAAAATGTGTCAGAGATAAAGTGTGCTGAAGGTGATGAGCTGGAGTTAATCTAGTGTCAGGAAATGCATCAGCTGTTGGAGCAGGCTGGCAGGATGCACTTCTGGTGCCTTTGAAGTGCCCTGCAGGCAGGAGGAATTTGCCTTGAAGCTAGGATACTGCAAATCAAATCTGAGTGCCCAGGCTGAGGCAGTCACCTCCTCAGTGCCACACCTGAGCTGCTCCTCAGATTCCTGAGGAGCTAAAGTTGGCTTTTACTCACAGCTGCACTTCCTGCTCCGTGCAGATGATAAAACTCTTTTCTTGGGTTACCCGAATGACCTCCAGACCATTTTCTGTACCTGCAGGAAGATTTCCTGAGCTGTCTTGCAGTGCCATAAGTGAAGCAGCCACCTCCATTGCTGTTCTGGATCCTGGCACTGCTGTGTTGGCAGCAGTCCCTGGCTGGGCACTGTGCCTGAGCCCACTGTTGGCAGGGGGCAGTGGTGCTGAGGTGCTGCAGGAAGCTGTGCTGCAGAGTGAGAGCTGGGCTGCTGATGCCCTGAGTAAGTGATCTGTGGCATGATAGGAGCAAACTGCTCTGTGGTGAACCAAAGTGGGCTGAGGATACTCTGGTTTTGCAGTCACAGCTGTAAGCATCCTCCAGTAAAAGACACCACAATTTTTTTATCAGTTCAATTGTTTTTTGGGGGTGAGGGAAAAAACTTCACCTTCAAACCAGTTCTTGCTTTTTATCTATGCCTAAGGTAGGTACCACAGGAAATTCCACTTCAATACTAGAACTCCCCTGTATCTTTTTATGTCCCATGCTGGATACTGCTTGAGGAGTGCCTGTTGGTGCTGTTGGTGGGAGTGCATGGGTGCTGCTGAGGACCAGAGGAGTCACTTGCAGTCTGCTTTGCATGTTCTTGCATATTGCAGTGTTAACTGAAGTGGCAAAAAGCTGCTCTGGCACTGCACATGCTTCTGACTTCTATTTGCTTTGGGGAAGGTGGTCCCGTGTTGAGAGTTGGTACTTAAAGAGCTTTAACATTTGGAGAAGGTCAGGATGGAGTTTAGAGTTCTTCAGCTAGGTAATGAGTTTTAAGAAACAGTAGTAGCAATTGAAAAATGCTGCTCTCAGTTGGCTGTCAAGAGCCTGGTGGCACCTGTCCAACTGCAGGCAGATGTCCACATCACAAATCATCAGACCCTTGTATAGAGCAGAGAAAATCAGGCCACGTTTTCAGTTGAAGCTGAGAGAGAGGAGTGCAGTGAGGAGCACTTGCACTGCCCCTCTCTTCCACCTGCACCTACAGGAGGGCACACACCTCCCTCCAGAGCACTGCTCCAGCATCACTCTGCAGCAGCAGACTGCCTTTTGGGAGAGCATAACTGAAAAGGGAAGAGGAATTCGTTGAGACAGATGTGCTCCCCCATGGGTCAAGTGTTCTTTGCAGTGGTGTTGTGGAACTTGCAGCAGTGCCCAGAGCTGTCCTGGCTGACTGGTAGGGTTTGTAGGCTTACTGTGGTATGCTGCACTCTGAAAGGCACTGTTATGTTACACTTTGGTCCCCATTACTGTCCTGAAGTTTGATGTGCCACTGTAAAGCTCCTCAGTTTTTCATCTGTCAGTAGGTACTAGGACAAGTGGTTAGCTGATGGAGCTCTTTGTTGAGTCACAAACCCATGGCCTCTTTCAGCACTTCTCCCTCTCCCGCTCCAGATGCTGTTGGTGGCAGCAGTGGCAAAAGCTTTTCTCCATGGCTGCCAAACTCCTTTTAAAGATCATGGCGTTTGGTGCCAACTCTAATCTCTCTTGGTGCCAAACTTGGCTCCAGCAGCGGCAGCTCGACATTGTTAGTCTTATGCAACAGTTGCATTACATCATGGTGAGAGGAGGAAAAGGGATTTTAACAATTCCAGCTATTCAGCTGCCAGGGTCACGGCGCGGAAAAACAAGACGGAAAACAAAACTCCTGCGGTTCAAATGTCAGTGTCCCTCTGTACTTTGGCAAGACATTTGAGGCCTGCTTAATATCACCAAATGGCACTTTCAGGAAGTGTTTTGCTTTATCAGATCTGACTTTGCAAAGGAAAACAAGGACGCCTGTGTGAGTGGCACGGGGTCGGTGCATGTCATCTGGAGTTTCCACTCCCCTGCTGCCTGGCGCTGTGTCGGGGACTGGCTGGCAGGGTCCATGACTCTTCCTCGGTCGCTGACATCCTCTGGTCACCCCTATCAAAATCCCTTCTCTCTGTCCTGAAACCAAACCTGATGCTAGCAACTTTGGGATCTTGGGGCAAGGTTAGCTTTCACTTGGGCTTAAAGGAAAAGCTTCAGCCTATTGTCACAGCAGAGCTCTGGGGAAATCAAACCTCAACCCACCTGAACCCACAGAGCCAACCAAGCTGTCCCATTTGTTATTGCCGTGGTGTTGTTTTACCCTGACCTTAAATAGCCACAGAAATAAATTACAAATGGAACAAATCTCAAGGAGAATGCCATGTGAACATTTGCTCTGAACAGAGTCCTTTTTCCCTTGGCTGTTTCTGTGCTGGTGATTGGCACAAGTGGCAAATCAAAGGGCAGTTACTGCTCAGACATTGCTTCTGGTGAGTTGTCTTCTTTCCTCCTAACATCTGCCAGATATGCAGCAGTCAGGTTGTGTTCCTTGGCTCACTGTTGTGGTGCTGTAGCTCTGTAAAGGAGAAGTCTGCTCTGCATAACTTCTATCTATAAACTGCCATCATCAGACTGGATCTGAATTTCAGATTCAGGAAATCCCCTTTGAACCTTTCAGGTACAGGAGGGGGGGGGGAAAAAAAGAGGGGGGTAAGATTAAAGAAAAGCCATTTGCTGTGGGTGCTGCTGAAGGAAGCAACCTTCACCCCAGAAACACTTCCCAGCAGGGTAACTCCTGCCTGTTTGACACTGCTTGGTGAAGGCTTTAAGCTAAACAATAATTTCCTGTGCTTTTAAAAGCATAGGAGGAGCTCAGGGCTGTGAAAATGCACATCTGAGATGCACAGATAGCTGCCAGTGGTGATTGCACAAACCTTTCCTGTGCTCCTATGGGCAGAGGCAAGCCTAGAATTGGGGGTACCTGACGTGCAGTAACCAAGAATCGCTGGCATAGAACTGCTTGCCCTGATGGTAAATAAACACTGAGCAGCCCTGTGACAGGGAATGGGCAGAGAGGCTGTGTATGGCTGTGGTGTGCTGGTGTCAGAGCTGCAAGCCTTGCCTTCCTGCCTGTAGCCTCTCTTTCCTTCCTCAGGTAAACCATTTGAGATCAGTGCTCATCATTGATAATGACTTCTGTTATTTTTATTAAGAACCAGAAGAGGAGGGAAGATTTGCTTTCATTAGGTCAGGATAAACTCTCCAAGCTCAGCTGAGTGATATCCTTTTTTTCCAAGACCACCCTCTGCTCTTTTTGGGAAGGGAGGAAGGGTTGTGACTGAGTGAATGTTAAACTTCATTTACTTAACCACAGTGGTTACTGAATCCAGATTGGTAACCTGATTTACTTCAAAACAGGATAAGAATACCAGAGTACAGTTGGATTTCATTACTTAGGAGCAAATCTGCTGTGCATTCAGGCCATGCACTTGGCAAGCAGCTTCAGGGTGAGGTGGTAACGAAGGATCACCTGCACTGGCAGTGCTGCTCACAGCTCTGCAGGCTTTGCCTCCTGAAGCAGTCTACTGAGCAGCATGGGAAGGAGGTGAGCAGCTTTATCTACATTATTAGGCTCAGCTACTTTGGCTCAACATGTCTGAAGATTGAGCCAGAAATTCCCTTGCTGATCAGAGTGGTCTAAACGTTGTGACTCTCTCACTCCTGGAAAGCTGAGCACTGATGGGGCAGTTCATTCCAAAATCCCACAGGCTTGTCACCACCAGTCTGGTACAGGAAGGTTGGGGAGAGCAAGGCAGGAGGGTTGAAGGCTTGCAAAGCACGTGGGCCTCTTGACTTAGGTATGAAATGTGCTGTCCCATCAGAAGTGGGCACAGAGTCCTTCCCATCCACAGTGTTGAGTCTCAGGGTGATTCTATCTCCCTGACAGACAACCTGCCCCTGGGCCACAGAGCAGGGCTTGATGCCACTGCTGCCACAGATGCATTCGATCAGCAGTTACTTGTGTGTGCCAAGTTCCAATTTAGTGATACTTTCATGAGGAACACAGCAAGAAAATCCAAAATGAAAAGGAAAATCCTGTTCCTCTCCCTCACAAACAACCCTAACCTAAAAATCTGTCAGGCAAAGAGAAGTAACTGGGAAAGCCAGCTTGAGAGAGGTGGAAAGTCAGGGTAGTTCTTCTCCCCCATACGTAGCAACTTTCTGGGTTACCAGAAAGACTTCAGCACTGAATCCTTTTCATATGAGGAGCTGAGCCAGGGTTGGGATGCTGCTCTAAATTCCAGCTTGTGAGACCAAGCCAATGCAACACAGGATACTCACTGTACTGCTAAATTATGTTAAGCTTCCAGGTTCCTAAAAGAATGTCTTCAGTTTCAGGGAGACCACCAACTTTGCTTCATTTCCTTCTGCTGAGTAGAGCATCAGTTGCCTTTGGGGCCATGAGGCTGATGTTTGTGTTTTCCCTCACCAAAACACCTCACAGATCACAGAATGATGTGCTGGTGTAGATCACAGAAATGATATACTGAGATAAAATATTTGGCATTCATTGCTTCTGAATCCTTAAGGATAATCATCCTTGGTGTATTCCCACAGACAGATGAGGTCTGGGTTCCCTTCACATGCCGAGGGCAGAGGAGAGTCTCAGTCAAAGAGAGATGCTTTCAGCCTCCTGGGTGTGCAGCAGTCCTCCCTCTGCTGTCTTCCCTGCCCTAGGGGGCTCAGCAAGTGTCATTCCCACTCCAGTCTCACCTGCCTGGTTGTGCTGGGCCTGCCCTCATGTCCAGGGGCCTTTTACTGACTTGCATTTGGTCGTTTTCCTCCGTAGCTCTTTTTGAATTATTGCTCCCTGAATGCTGCTCCTTTACAGGCTGAGAATGGAGGTGCTGACACAGGCCTGTTGTAAAGGGCCAGCCTCACCTTTCTCACTGGGTTGTTGGAGCCATTGCAGGACTCCTGACAGGTTTCAGAAGTAAATTAGAAGGGTGAAGAAATTCTCATGGTCTGGGAATGGAGAGCTTTTGGACCAAAACCGAGTGAGAGAACATGCCCTGGAGGACAGCTCTTGCACCTCCCCTTGGCCGTCTCTGCTCAGAATGTCATTGGCATGGACATTGACATTGCAGTGGTGCAGCAGATTTCACCTGAAGATTTCAGAGCACTTTCCAGCCCATATAAAGTGCTTAGCTGGCAGTTTGTGCTGAATTTCCTGGATTTACAGAGTTCTTAAAGTGGTCCTGAGAAACTTACCCAATCCATTAGTGACAGAGCTTGGGAGCAAAACTAGAACTGCAGTTCTCAGGTTTACCCTTCAGCAGCTACCCATAGCTCTCCCTGGATGGTGCCAGTCTGGTCACAGCGTGCACCTTGATACTGCACCATGTTGCTCTTTGTAGGGGCAACTGCCAGTGTCTAAGGGAGCAGCTGAGGCAGCCTGCAGCATCTTCACCGTGTCCTGTGTGAGAGCTGTTCTGGGTGGGCACCACCCTTTGCTGCACACAGTTGCCTCTGAATCAGCTTCTCAGGATCTGGCTGGTGCCAGTGTTTATGGGTTACCATGCAGGTCTGCATCCACAACAACGTGAGGCAGCCAGTGGCGGGCAGAGCCTGCAGCGGCGGGCAGAGCCTGCAGCGGCGGGCAGAGCCTGCAGCGGCGGGCAGAGCTGCCAGCGGCGGGCAGAG
>VWYK01040945.1:0-43359 GCA_013399775.1 Semnornis frantzii | reverse complement strand
TTGTGTCCCTGGGGCAGTTAGCTGGTGCTGAGCTGTGTCCCTGGGGCAGTTAGCTGGTGCTGGATTGTGTCCCTGGGGCAGTTAGCTGGTGCTGGATTGTGTCCCTGGGGCAGTTAGCTGGTGCTGAGCAGTGTCCCAGGGGCAGTTAGCTGGTGCTGGATTGTGTCCCTGGGGCAGTTAGCTGGTGCTGAGCTGTGTCCCTGGGGCAGTTAGCTGGTGCTGGGTTGTTTCCTCTGGTGTTTGGCTGGCACCAGCAGGAGCTGAGGCTGGCACAGGTGTGTGCTGCCTCTCTCAAGCCTTCCCTTGCACATACAGGTGACACAGGTGTGAGCAGGTAGCACTCAGCTTTTCCTTTTAACTGCAGTTCTCAGCTGTGGCTCTTGGGTGAGAACAGAATCCACTACAAAGCAAGACTGAGGGCAGAATATTCTTCTGGTCACCAAGTGCTGAGCAACATCTCCATTTTACAGGCAGCCAGAAGGGGAAATCTATTTCTGTGCTTCTCTTGTATGAAAATAAATTAGATGTGGGAGAGTTAGTAGCCAAATAGCTAATGCAATGTGTCACACCCAGGCACAAAAGCAGAAAAGATGAGCTTGGCAAGTTCCATAGCTCATAAAAGTGACAAGAAGCTACAGCACAGGGGTACCATAGACTGAAGTAATGATTTCTAATTGCCATGTAACAGTGGCTATGAAAACAGACCAGAACTGCAGTGCTTTCAAACAGGCTGAAATCTGCTATTCACTTAGTTACTATGAAAGAGATTTTATTCTTCTCTGGGTTTTGGGTTGGGGGTTGCTGGTTGGCTGTTGGGCTTTTAACCAGTGCTTGCATTATTTTGTTTCTTTGAAGTGCTTAATTTGCCATGCTGGCAAATAAATGTTGTATCCAAGCTTGTGTAATTCCATCATCAGTCCTCAGGTGAGTCTGCAATTACAGCACCCACTCCCCAGGCCACAGCCCAGGCCAGGCTGTAGCACACATTGTGCATGGTGCACACATTGCTGCCTTGTCTGACACTTCAGCAGGGCAGGGACTTGCTCAGACCCTTGCTAAAATCAGTACTCAAGGATAGAAATTGAACATAAGATAGAAAGCTTACATTCAGCTTCTGCCCCAAAGAGCTTGCTGTCTTCAGCCCAGACAGCAACCAAGTGCTGGGCTGCAGCAAGAGCAGTGTGGGCAGCAGGGCAAGGGAGGGGATTCTGCCCCTTTGCTCTGCTCTCCTCAGACCCCACCTGCAGTCCTGGGTGCAGTTCTGGAGCCCCCAGCACAGGGAGGACACGGAAGTGTTGGAGCTGGTCCAGAGGAGGCCACCAAGATGCTGAGAGGGCTGCAGCAGCTCTGCTGTGAGGACAGGCTGAGAGAGTTGGGGCTCTGCAGCCTGGAGAAGAGAAGGCTTCCAGGAGACCTTGGAGTAGCCTTCCAGTATCTGAAGGGGGCTACAGGAAGGCTGGGGAGGGACTGTTGACAAGNCCTTGAGGTCCCTTCCAATCTTACCATTCTATAATCCCCTGGCAGCCAAGGAAGCCTCTTGCTGTTGCTGAGGGTGGGGGAGAAAGGTTATCATTTAATGAGCTATATAAAATACACAGAGGGGACTGTGCCAGCACATTAGCTCTGCAGAGGCAGCAACAGGAGCCAGCTGGGAGTGTTTCCTGTGGCTGCAGCAGTATGTGCTACCCCTTTGCTGCTCATCAGGGCATCCCTTCCCAGCTTGTCAGTAATCCCCAGGCAATGCCTTGCTCCTTAGCTATTACTGCTAAAACAAAACTGCTATGGAGGTGGGAGGCTGTACAGCACTTACAGCTGTGGCCAAGGCTAAAGTCACAGGGCAGGAAAGGATTCGAGCACTTCTTTACTGCCCAAATCAATCCACCCACAAAATACCTTTTCCAGGGATGTGACTGGGATGCCATTCCTCTGCCAAGGAATTGCAGAGCAGCACTGAGTTTGGTACAGGCAGAAGCGTGGGGGGCAAGACTCACCAGTGGAATTCTTTGCTCCTGCTGAGAAGTTGTTTTCTGCGCAGAGCCTGCTCGGATCAGCTGTCAAATACCAGCTGAGCAGAGAGCAGCACTTCTCCTCTGCAGTGCACTAATTACATACATTGCTTATGTCTGTGGAATGAATTCCCTACGAATTTTTCTACTGGCCTGAGACCAAGTGAAAGCTGAATATTGAATCAGTTGTGGTGTTTTATTGTGCTGGAAGGATTTTGGCTCTTTGGATCATCCAGACAAATGCTTTTCCAAGAGCTGCCTGAATTTCTTGCAGTCCTGTGCCAGTTTGTGTTACATATTTAATATGAGGCCATAAATATCTGTTTGGCACCACCAGTTAGCTCTGCATGCTTGAGTTCTGCAGAGGAAGTGGCATGTTTAATTTTAAGCTGGATTCTTTAAGCACCTGGTGATGAAATGTGTGAGAGGGGGAAATTTCAGTCGGCACTTGAGGAGCCTGCCTCACGCTGTGGCACACAGGTAGCGAACCCATCCAAAGTCCCTGGAATACAGGAGGGCAGGAGCATGTTCTCAGCAAACTGCCACTCAGATGCCTTGGACTCACAAAGCTCCAAGCCCAGCAGAAAAGGAGCAGCCTCTTTGAACTGCTTCTGCTCCACAGCTGGTTTGCATTAGCAGCAGCCTAGCGCCGCAGCAGCAGAGCTCTGCTCCGCTCCGCCGCGAGTTCAGCGGGGAGAGGCCTCTCTTCAGGAGGGGTCAGACCTCACTTCTTGCAGTGTAAATACAAGGGGTCAGACCTCACTTCTTGCAGTGTAAATACAAGGGTCCTCAGAATAACAGCAGTCTGCCTTTCAAAGGTCCTTAAACACCAGGGGCTGACCGCGCTACATTTGCTTTGCTTTAAAATGAGCTATCTTGCAGGGGAGGGAAGTCCAGGGGAGAGGAAAAGGTGTTGACAGTGATGCAGTGTGAGCTGCAAGGCTCTGTGCTACTGCTGCCCGAGGAGAGAACCCTGCTCTGACTTCTGCCATTTATTGATTTGTTGGAGGTTCCACTCTGAGCTCATTCCCTGTTTGCTGTTAAGCAAGGAGGGACCGGGGCAAAGATAAGCTGTTGGCAGAAGGAGAGCCCAGCTCCCAGAGCCAGGGGAGAACACCTGTGTGTGTTTGCAGGAGAGAAGTGAGCTGGCAGAGCACTGTGACTCCTGCTCTGCCTGTGCTCCTCTCACAGAGGTGCTTGGCTGTCACAGAGGCTTTGGTTGGTGGATTTTATTTTCACTGCTTTTGTCAGATGTGAAAAAAATCCAAACCATAGGATGGAAGCAGTTGGGGAAATTGTGAAGCTGCCCTTGATTATTCAGCTTCTCATGCAGCTGGCATAGCATATGCTAAAAGGTTACAGAAGCTTCACTGAATAATGGACTTGTTAACACTAATCATGGTCTCTTGGCAGCGTCTAGGAGGCTGTGGCAGAACTGTAAAATGATATCCACAAGTCTGGGTCAGGAACATCAGACCTGCATGGTCAAGCACTTGCCAGTTAGGAAACACCAGCATGGTGCTGCTGGTGCAGTGCTGGTGCTGCTTTCTGTGGTCTCATTTCCAGGGGCTCTGTGAGGTGATGCTCTGGAGCAGAGAATAGAATGCAGGATACCATCAGAGGTGAGGGCTGTGGCAGGAAGGTCTGACCCTGCCTCAGTTAGCACAGGCTGTGCAGCTCAGGAGCTGCCCAACTGCTGTGCTGGCACTGGGTAACATTCTAGCAAGGGCTTTTATACCTGCTTGGGATGCAGTCTGTGCTGGCAGGGTTTGAGCACTACCATTTCTGCACCACAGCACTGTGACCTCTAGAGCTACAGGAGTAATGTTCTGTCTGAAGAGTCCACTGCCAGTGACTAAGATGGAAAGAGGATATGAAGTTGGCACAGAGAGTCTGTAGCTGACAGGTTAATTCAAAGTGACCAGGCCATGCCAGGGCACAGATCATGCTGGCTTTGTCCCATGTCTTATGCTTTTCTCTGACACCCACTGCTGGCCACTGCTGTGCTCTCTTCTGGAGGCACTGCAGTGTGAGGTGGTTTGTAGTGGGGCTGGAAAAGCCTGGGACAAATGTCTGGCTCTAGAGTGCTCAGCTGAGTTCCCATGATTCTGAGTCATGGGTCAGAGTGGAGACACTGCCCAGCTTGCTCCTCCTTTCTCTGTTGTTTAGGGGTTCACCTTGCTCAAGGGGAAAGGAGTTGCTAAATATGTGCCTGCTCAGAGGCCAATTTTTATCCCCAGTGTTGTAAGGCAAGTTAGATTTTAGTGCTGACCAGGGGACTGGCATCTCATGGCCTCCAAACAGCATGGGAGGTGGCAAGCCCAGGTTCCTTCTACCATGTCTTGGTTTCTGTTAGTGGAGAATTGTGTCCAGGACAAAGATGCAGCTGGAGAAACCTTTAATATTTGATGTCCCTGGAGTCACCCAAAAAGTCTCTTTTGCTGGTGGCTTTTAAATGAGGAGCTGCGCAGAAACAGTCTGACTGTGGTTGTAAGGAGACTCATATTTCCTGTGATCTGTTTTTGGGGACAGTCCTGTGATTGCCTCCCATGGCTGCAGCAACATTTGATAGGAGCCTGTAAAACTCTTCCTCAGAATAAAGTGCACTGGCTTTGCCACGATTCAAATCCTGAGGGTAAATATAAACCATCCCAGCACTTCCAACACCATTGTGGAGCTGGATTGAGCCATACAGGTGAGCAGGCTCAGAAGGATGGTAAAAGCCAGCCCCTTAAACTGCTCTGATCCTCACTTTTTCAGGCTCTGTGAGGCTCTGTAGGTTGAGTGCTCCCAGAAGCAGGCAGCTGGGGAAGAGCTGTGACTCAGCAAACCTGTGCTGTGAAACACAGTGCCCAGAGTGCCCTTAAGCAGCTGGCCTGGCTAGCAGGGATGGTACTGGGTGACAAGTGGGCATCATTTAAATGGGTTGTGTGTCTGCAGGAGGTGTTCACATGCTGCTAGGAGCAGGCACTGCTGGTGTCAGGGACTGTGGCACTGCAGAGTCATCTCTGTCACCTGGGTTAGCAGTGTGCTCTTCTCTGAGTCCTGCCAGAGAGAAACAGGAGGCTGGTTTGGGAAAGAGTTCCTTATGCTGATGGCAAACAGGTGAGCAATATGTTGCAAGGGACACACAGGTTGAGTTTTCCTTCTCCTTTAGCAGGGCAGATAGTCTTGGACTGCCTCCACAGCTGACAGCCATGCAAGGCTTTATGAGTTCTCTTGCCCAGTAAATGCAGGCAGATGTTGTAGGGTTTGGACCTTACAAGGCACTGGAGTATAGCTGGTGGGAGGTACTTTTGATGAGTGCTTAACCTCACACTAAAAAAGTAGCAGCTTGGAGAGGCAATATTTACTGTAGGAAACATCAGCTTGTCAGAGAGCTAAAGCCTGCAAGGACCCTCTCAGAACGGCCGTGCAGGGCTCAGCCAGATGTGCTTCCAGCACAGAGCAGCCAGCCAGATGTGCCTCCAGCACAGAGCCTGCTGGGAGCCAGGCTGAGGCCTTTCCTTGCATCACTCCCAGCAGCTTGTTTTTCCTGCAGGCAAGCAGCTTGCTGGGGTAAGGATACAGAAGCTTGTGAAGTGCCAGGCACTTCAACTGGGCCCTGCAGGCATTCGTTGTGTTAGTGCTTGGTGAGCAGAGTCCTTGGAGAGAGCTCTCCCTGGGGCCCTGTGCCATTCAGCTGCACCTCCGGTCTCAGCTTTGTTGTTGTATTTCAAGCATGCTCAGAGGTGCCCGTGGTAGCCTCCCTTTGAAGACCCTCATGTCAGTCCCTGTTCTGTCTTTTGAGTGTTCATGGACTGCCAATTGCTGCTGGCTTCCCAGGGAGCTGTGATAAATGCCCTCCTGCCCACCTCTGCTGAACCTGGCTGCTAGCAGTGCAAGCCAGCAGCCCTCCAAATGCTGCAGCTTGTTCTCTTCTGGGCAGTACAGGAGGCTTGGAGAACACTGTTGTCAGGCTCCCTTTGACTTGTGAAGTGCAAGGACACAACTTTGATTTTCAGAGCTTGCTGTGGTGCTGCTCTGGGCTATACCACAGGCCCCCACTGTCTGCACCCTCAGCTTCCCGGGACACCCTCAGCTTCCCGGGACACCCTCAGCTTCCCAGGGCACCCTCAGCTTCCTGGGACACCCTCAGCTTCCCAGGACACCCACACTCCTCTGGCATGCTGTGTTCACAAGCTGGAGGGAAAACCCTTTTTTAGCAGTGCCAGAGCTCAGTTCTGCAGATGCTGACAATAACTTCAGACTATTCCATTATTTTCTTTACTTGCTCCTTGCTGGAGGGCAAGAAATCCAGCCTGGTGTCAGAGAGAGTGAGACAGAAAGGGGGAGGCTGAGTGAGAGGAGGAGCTGGCTTGGAGGTTGTTGCAGGAGCACAGTCCAGGTGACAAACCATCCAAGTTACCACTGGTCATTTAAAAGCACTCGGATTGAAAAGGGAATGAGAGGGAAACAGCAAATGAAATCCATCTGTATGAGAAGAGAAGTCTAGCACCAGCAGCCCACAAAGGGCTTCTCTGTACAGGGTGCCCTTGGGCACAGCCAGAGGGCTGCATCTCCTCACTGAGGCAGAGCCATGGCACTGGCTCCGTGCAGCCTCTGCTGCAGTGACTGGCACAAGCATGCTCTGCAGCAACGCCTCCAGTGCCACACATCTGAAGAGCTCTTCTGCTCTACAGCCCAGATTGTTTTATTGCAAGCTAAATGCTCTTTAAGCTACCTGTGAATGAGGGCATTGTGACATTTAGCAGCTGGTTGGATTGAACACAGATGTGAACCATATTCCATATGGAGAAGATCCAAAGGCAGAGATCCTGGGTTTATTTCTGATTTGCAAGTGGGAGTTTGAATGCAATTGCTTGACATGGAGCTGCCCAGATAGATGGAAGCACATCTACAGTGCTGCAGATGGAAGCCCAGCTGCAGGCTGGGGCAGTGCACAGTCCTCAGAGCTCAGGAACAAAGGAAATGGAAAGGAGCAGGGAGGGGCAGGAGGGGCAGTGGAGGTGGGCAGCACCCACCCAGAACTGGAGGAGGCTCAGGGGTTCTGTGCATTGCTTCCCAAGATGCTTCCTGCTGCACCCCATGCCCCACCAGCAGAGCTTTCTGATGCCAGCCCAGTCTGAACAGTACCAGCAGAGCCAGCACCTGGGAAGGCATCTGCCAGAGATGGCTCCATGGGGAACAGGGCTCCATTGATCATGCCAGCATGCAGGTCCTGCTGACAACTTCCAGTGCTTCTGGAGTGTGACATTTGCTGCTGCAGGACTGAAATGGCACATGGCAGAGCTGCTTGTGTTACAGAGATGTTTGCTTCTGCTCAGCACCTTAGGGAGGAAGAGCAGAGGCCTGGGGGTGGTTCTGACAGGTGTTCTGAGCCACAAAGCTGCCCACACAAACTGCAGTTGGCAGCTCTCCTCTGCACATGAAGAGAGAGGATTTGTCCTGCTCTTCATTGCTTGTGGTGCTTGTTTGTTTTGCTTCCATCTGCCCTCTTTGTGCATCACTCAGAGCATCCCTGCAGTCTAACCTGTGAACTGGAGCAGGAACTGAGCTAAGGTGTCCCCATGAGCCAGCTCTGGTCCCCAGGCCAAAGGCTGATGTTGCAAGGAAATGTTTCTGAACCCTTTTTTCACCCACATCATTTTTTCCCCTCACAGCTTTTCACCCTTGTGCAGCTGGGATCAAACTGATGTTTTAGTAGCTTTGGTTGTTTGGTTACCTCAGGTTCTGAACTGTTGTAGTGCAGCAATGCTGAGCTGACAAGATACCGTGAGCTGGGCAGCTCTGAAGGTGCACCCCAGGGGTGGCTGCATTCTCTGATGGCAATGCTACGTGGCAGGAAAAGGGCTGTGTTTGAGCTCAGTTTAGACAAGCTTGGCTCAAGTGCTGCTGCTTGATCAGGATGCACTGATAGAGTCTGGGAAAAGTGAAAAACCTGAGCTGCCAAAAATCTGTTCCCAGGCCTGCCGAGGGGCAGGCTGTGGGAAGTGCCAGCCCTGGGCCCTCTCACAGGAATTTAAGCAGAGAGGTGAACAGTCAGGGAGTTCAGCTTCTGCCTCTGCACCACAGCCCTTCCTTTTGAGCATGGCCTGGGCAGGGGGACCCAGGCTGCAGCAGCCTGCCGGGACACCTGGGTTAGCTCAGCTAAAGGGGCAAGAGTGGGTTTTGCAAAGCCCAGTGTGAAATCCACACACAGGCTGTGGTCAGTGTGAAATCCACACACAGGCTGTGGTCACGAGGTGGGAAGCTGTGGAGCAGGAGTCAGTCCTCATCCTCTCAGCCCTGTGTCTCCTTCCTGCTGACACACCTGAGCTGTGTGTGGTGACCAGGCTGGCACTGCCTAGCTGGCACAGAGGTCAGGGGGAGTTCATTCCAGCTGTGCAGTCATCCACGTAGTGAGAAATCAAAGGAAGGCTGAGTGCCTGAGTGGGGCTTGGTCTGCTGATGACAAAATGAACCTCACCCAAGGGCACTGCAGCCACGGAGCACCCAGGTGGCAGCCCTGTCACTCGGGGGGCAGCAGGGCTCAGTGCTCTCTGCAAAAGTCCAGGTGTTTGCTCCTGCATTTTGGAGCATTTGGAGCAAGGCCTGTCACAAACCACTGGAAGAAGATTTTTAGTGTAGATTCTCATCCAAGGACACAAGCTTAAAAAGAAGTTCTCTACCCACTTGAAGCATGAAGCAGCACAGACTGGAGTTACACCCAGGCTACAATTTGCTGGCGTGCAGGATCCAGAGCAGGGGAAGCTTGCAGCTGTCCCATCACTTCCTGATGGGAGGCAGAGGACTGCTCCTCTAGCTCTGCCTTCAACCTTTGTTTCTCCACCTGTACCTTTTTTTTTCAGTAATGGTTCCTCCAGCTAAGGGGCCCTGGCTGGACATCAGCAGCTTCATTTGGTGCCAGAGCCATGTGAAGCTCCCCTGTGCAGCCTGGTATCCCAGATGGAGCAATGTTTTTGTTCCCTGCTTTCCCAGGAATTTCAGCAGTATTGTTCATAAGTTTGGGATATCAACGGCAGGGAAATTTGTTTCAAAGCCTTCTAAGAAGTCCCAGGTAGGTGGGATGGAGGTTCCAGGATACAGCTCTGCATGGCAGGGAGTGTGTGTGTGTGGCTGCAAACATGACCTGAGGGATCCTTCTACAGGAAAAGGTGATAAAAAACCTCTTCCATTATTTGTTGGAAAGAAGGTGACTGATCCCTACATTTGGGATGAATCCTTGTCTCCCAGCTTCCTTTCCAGCTCCATGAGAGGTTTAGTGGAATGCTTGCCCTCAACTGCCTTTCAGCAAGGAGGCTTCAGCAGCAGCCCCAAGTCTCTACAACCTGTTTGCCAGTGTTGCACTTCTTCTGCCAAGGCAGTAATTGATTTCCTGTTGGAAGTGATTTGTCTGACCATATACTGTTGATTCTTGGTGTGTTTATGCCCATAATGTTCTTCCCCTTAGGCACAACAGGGATTTACCAGGGAGCCAACGGCCTGACGAATTCTGCAGGATTTAGTGCAGTGCACCAGGTATGGTTCAGCAGGAGCAGTTTGCCACAGACTGTAAGCACCTGGAGGCTTGGTGGGTCAGAGGGCTTGTCTGGATGGTTTGAGGAGGCGCTGCCACACGTCTGGCCCCGTTCTGCTCTGCTCCTGCCTGTCCATGTCCTGTCCATGCACCTCCAGGTACCTTAATTAGTTCCAGGGTGCTTGTGCAAACATCTGTATTGCTGAAGCGTAGTGCCTGCATGAGGAGGGTGTCCCAGCAGCCTCTGCCACACTGCCATGGCACTGCCAACAGTTTCAGCATTTCTCTACCTTCTGGCAACTTCCAGAAGTGGTTTCCATCCTCTGCAGAAAGCTCCACTCCTCTGATCCTGCCTGGCTGCCTTGGCACTGTGTCATGAACATGAACAGTTGAAGAGGTGCTGGGAGGTGCTGGCAGACACTGAGCCTTCTGAGCTGCCTGGTGCTGCCCTCCCTGAGCACACACCTGGCTGTGGGCTGCGTGCCCCAGAGACCCTGATAAAGGGCTGGGCATAGGTAAACAGCACCACACAGACACAGGGCAGATGTTTCTCAGCAGCAGATGGCCCTTCTTGATGGGGCTAAACAAGTGAGTGTTTTGGGTGGCCAACAAGTTGAGTTCTCTGTTTAGAAGAGGATTGTTGACTGGTTTGGGTTTTCTTCCTGACAGCCAGGGGCAATTTCCTTAGTACTTCAGTCCTGGGTAGCAGCTTCAGCATTTGCCAGCAGAAATGCATGACTGGAGCGTGGAGGTTAGCAAGAGAGGGGGAAGCTGTGTTCAGTGGTCTGTGGTAACCTTTCAGAGAGAGCAATGACATTCTCTTGCTGCTTTTTCAGTTTAATTGTTCTTGTGACAACTGGAGTCTGTTCTTGAGAGCTCCCTGGTGGTCGAGCCTTAATGAAATAGCTGTGTGGCAGACAAGGCTGTAAGCTGTCAGGAAGAGAAGGGCCTTTAGTGCTGCTGCAGACTCTTCGTTATTTAATTGCATTTAATACCAGAGGCTAATTAGCATCTCTGAGCAAACAAACCCCTTTTGCTGACAGGCAGTCCCCACGGGGTGGACACAGTTGTCTGCTTGAAGAGACAAATAGGTGGACAAGAGCAGGAGTTGCAGTTAAAATGAAGAGAAACAAATTTCACCTTTCACGTTTTAAGTGTCCAGAGAGAAGTTTTCTAATCTGCTCCAGTGTCCTGTTTCTCCCAAAAGAGAGTGTGTGAGATGTTTCTTTTTCCCTCACAGGAGTATTCCTCATACCCAAGCTTCCCTCAGAGCCAGTACTCACAGTATTACAGCTCCTCCTACAACTCTCCCTATGTGTCTGCAAACAGCATCAGCCCCTCAGCCGTCCCCACCTCCACCTACTCTCTGCAGGAGCCTTCGCACAATATCAGCAGTCAGAGCACAGAATCGCTCTCTGGTAAGTGCCTCTCCCCTCTCTGCAGGCTGGCAGCCGTGGCAGCTGCAGACATGCAGCCAGTAGCCTGCTGTGGGAGTTTTCAGAAGTCTCTGCATGCCTATGGCTAAGTCACATTTCCTAGCACTTAGCAGTGGTGCAGCACAGGGTTGTGAGAAGGGATTTGAGCATCCAGGCTCTCTGTAACCATCCTGGGTCATCTTCATGAGTGTGTGAGGTTGGATCTCCTCTAAAGGTTATGCCAAAAGATAAAGCAACAGCAGGCAAAGCTCAGCTCAGTAGCTGTGGGTAGCAATAAGTTCCAAACAAAGAGCCATGCTCTGACAAAGCCCTCAGCTGCCTGGGCATCTGCTGACTCTGAAGCTCCACGGGGCCCCAGGCAACCTGGTGTAGTTGAGGATGTCCTTGCTTACTGCAGAGGAGTCCCTTCCAACCCAGACCATTCTGCAAGTCCATCAAGGTCTGTCCTCCCCTCCTGTGATGTGTGTGTGCATCAATCAGTGCCTTCAGAAAGGCCTCTCTGGAAGATCAGCACAAACTGTTTGTCCAAGCTGAAAGTTCAAGATAGAAGAAAGCTTCAAAATTTGTGGCCTTTCTTTGAGGGCTTCAATTTCCAAGTCTCCAGGCTGAAGTGGTTTCTAGAGCTGCTGGCAGGTGATGATCCTCCAGTGTGCTGCCTGAGGGCAACCTCCAGATAGTGCTTCCCTAGCAAAGCTTTCTCTGGTGTGCAGTGGCATTTGTATAAACCCCACATCATCTGTGGGTGACCACTGCAGGCCTCCTGCCTTGGGAAACAAACCTGAACCTCTCTGGTTGTTCTAAAAGAAAAATAAACTAATATTGGGGTTTGAGGAGAGGTGATCACAGAGTTCTCTAAAGGCAGTTGGAAGATTTTCTGTTCCTTATATCTTCTCTCAGCCACTTTGAGAAAAGGTGAGTTCAAAAAAGATTTCTTAGGCACAATCCAAGCCTCTCTGAAGAAGATTTTAGTGATTCTAGGAAGATGGAGAGGCCACAGCTTAGCAAGGTGAAAAGAAAAATAGGTTTGAAAAGGATTTGTAATGCAAGGTAAGTGAAATCCAGGCAGGTTTCTGAAACTCAAGGCAATCAAAAAAGACGCTTTGTACAAGGGGAGCTCCCCTTTGGCTCTCTCCTCTCAGTTACCTCTGAAATGCTGTCCTCAGTGAAATGGAATATGGCTGAACAGCCCAGCTCTGAGACTTTAAACAGAGGTGGGTTTTGAAAGCAGATCTTTGAGAAGAGTAAGCACTCATCAAGTTTACAAATCAAACTCAGAACTGCTTCTGGTTTCCTCTCCCACTGCCTTTCTAACCTCTCTCTTGAAAAGCAGGAGGGAAGTGAAACTCAAAGAGCTGAGTTTTCACTGAAACATTGGCTAAGGCTTTTGAAGTGCCCTGCCCATTTGGAAGTGTTGGAGCTGCAGCCTCGGGGAGCTTTGAAGCTTTTACCAACTCTCAGGAGCCTCAAGTTACCTTTTCTGGCGGTGCCAGCTGCTGCCACCAGGAGTTAGGCTTTCCAGTGGTGTTTATGCAGCGTTTCTGCTGCTCTCCAGTGAAGTTTCCTGCTTTAATCACAAGGCCATGGGGTGCAGAATGCAAGTTTGCAGTGGAATTTCTCTTTTCCTACCAGGGGACTATTCAACGACGCCAGCAAAAGACATGGAGACAGACAGACAGCACAGGGGGACGGACAGCAAGGTCCGAGCCCGCGCCAAGAGGAGCAACGACCCTTCCCCTGCTGCTGACAGCGAGATTGAGGTAAGCCCTTCCAGAACCCAGCAGAGATTCTCCTGGTTACATCTGCTAGCAAAGGCCAGCAGCAGCCAGCAGTGAGCGCTGAGGGCCAGAGCGGCAGCGGTGCCACAGCTGCAGCCTGCACACAGGTAGCTACCATCACTGCTCCATCTCCAGGTGATCAGCATCCCAGGCTGTCCTTCACAGCTGCTTTTGCTTTCCTTTGCACTTGTCAGGTGGTTTGCTGCCCTGACTTGACCTGCAGCAAGCTACCATGAGAGCAGCCTCAGGCTGCCCAGCACACCCAGAGCGCCAAAGCTCCTCGTGTCTCATTTGCCTGCTCTCACAGATGAGTGCTCCAAAGGGGTCTGAGGCCTTGCAGAGCTGCAGTCCAGCAGGACACCTTTCCTGCCTGACCAGACTGCTGCATTGCTCCCTGTGTAACTGTGCTTCTCTCTCCGCCTGCATTGCTCCCAGCGTGTGTTCGTGTGGGATCTGGACGAGACGATCATTATCTTCCACTCCTTGCTCACAGGGACCTTTGCATCCAGATATGGGAAGGTAAGACTCCATTTCTTTAGCATTTGTCCAGCCAGATTGCACAGGGAGCTGTGGGGGCAGCTAAAGAGGCAGCTTCTCAACCGGCTGCTGCTGAGTTTGTTTACACCCTTTGGTATAAATCAGTCCTGTGGCATTTCCTTCTAACATGTGAAAATTTCATTTACCTCCCTTTCCTGTTGCTTTGTTCTTCAAATCTGGTGGTGTCTAGCTCCTGCTAGGTAGGACAGCAGGATGACCTCACAGTGTCTGTCTCCTGCAAGGAGCCCAGCAGGCAGCACGACAGTTCTGTCAGACCTGTGTTTTCTTGGGAGTCTCAGGCAGCTTGAGGAGATGCTTTGTGTTGGTCGCTCTGGGCTGCCATGAAGAATGCTGCCTCCTCTTCCCACGTGCCCTGAAGCTCACCCTCCTAAGGGGTTTTAGAAGCTGTGTCTTTAGCTCTCCATCCTTCAGGTCTCCCCTTTGAAATGCAGGCAGTTCCATTTCTTTAGGCTCTGCAGACGGAAGTTGGCTAAGAAGAAAGTGCTGGCTCCTGCCTTCAGTGCCACGTGCTTCATCTTCTTCCTAAGGCAGCTTTTTATAATAAACACTTCAGTGCCTTTGAATTACAGAATGTCAAACACTTTTCTATGGTTAGAAAAAAGACAATATCATTACCTAATGGGGGATGACCTAGCTGGCAGCTGCTCCCACACAGGGCTTTGAGCAGTCGGCGCTGTCAGGAGGCTGGAAAATCAGCCTGCTTCTCTCTGCAGACCAGAAATATGATTTGACATCATCTCGTGGTGTTAGCAGCTGGACCTGTTTTACGAGGGCTGCAGCAGGCTGCCTGTGCAATTAGTGAGATAGATTTATGGCTCAGTGTTAGATGTGCCTGGCTGCAAGGGGCATGAAACGGTTGTGCGGTGTGGAAGTCTACTGCAGCACTCAGAATGCTGCTAACACTTCCAGCAGCACCCCTGGAAAGCAGGCAGGTGTTTGCAAGCAGGGATTTGTTCAGACCTGTGTTGGACGAGGTCATTGAAGCAGGACCACAGTGACCAAGGCAGGCTGAGGGGTAGCTGTGTGAGCTCAAACCTGCTGCCTGCAGAAAAGAGAGAGAATTGGGACAAACTCACTCTGTGCAGATCTGCTGTGCTGAGCACTGGGGAGTGGCTGCAGCCTGCATAAAGAGAATTCCCCTTGTGGGCTGACTTTGTCCTAGCACAACACTTCTGAAGCAGATCCCTTCATCTGCTGTCTCTTGCCTGAGATTAGAGGACGAGGGGCTGGGATCTGCTGCATGGGAGCAGATGGTGACAGACTGAGGGGTGTGATGGACCAGCCCTGCCAGCACAATGCTGACAGGCTGCACAAAGGCAGAAGCTGCCATGCTTGCAGCAGCTGGTGTGAGCATGAAGTGGGGTCAGGCAGGAGAGCCAGAGAGGGCCACCAGTGGCCAAGCTGTTTCCGTCAGCTGCGTGAGCAGAGCTAGGCCAAGACAGGGCGTTTGTGAGCAGCAGCCAGCAGAAGGGACCAGGGAAAGAGGGAGATGGGAAAATGGGGGCTGGAGGGGCTGCCTGCTTTGGAAGCCTTCTACAGGTGCACAGTGACAACGTCCTTTTGGCTGCTTCCTTTATACAGATGTCAGGAGTGCTACAGACAGGAGCACTGCTTTTGAATCAGGGAATCACCTCTGCTGTTAAGTTACAACAGGCCCCTTGAGAAGCTTCTCTAGAAGGATTTTTTTGTCATAGCTCTTCACTTGTTTCATCAGTATTGAATTCCTCAGGGCTTTCCTGTAAGGGAAATGGTTGTGTTATTAAAGTATTGTAGGCTAAGGGCTTTATCCAAAGACAACCAGGGGCTTTGGTGGGCTTTGGAACAGACTTTCAACCAAGAGGGAAATACAGCACAGTCAGGCAGGCTGTCCTGGGAATCATTAAATAGTAACACAGCTCAAAATGGTTAAGTGAGCTGAGCTCTCACATACAAGTACAGCAGAGAGCCAGAGGTTACTGGAGGTTCAGAATCTCTTACTTGAATAATGTAGGAAGCATTAATCTCAAAGCAGAATTTCTTAATTTTGTCCTTAATTGCTTTAATAGGTTTGTGAGCCTGTAACTAGACATGCACATGCTTTGGGTCAGACCTCACACACGGAGGCCTTGGCTCTGTGCATCCTCCTCCAGAAAAAGTCTCACTCAATATGACCTTCACTGTTCCCCATCCAGCATTCGTGTCTCAGTGTCTGCTGCACTGGCAGAGCTGCTGTGCAGCCACTCAGCAGATGAATACATGAAGGTGATCAACTTCTCTTGTCTGGGACGAGGGGAGAAGAAACACCAGCCACAGCTGCAGAGCTGAGCCTAATCTCCTGCATTCCTTGGACGTGCAATCTCAATGGCACTGCAGATGTCCCTTCCTGGGTGCTGGCAGCTGCAGTCAGCTGTCCAGAACACTCTGGTCTGAGAAAAGGGGAAAGGATTCCCCCAAAGGAATTATTGATTATTGATCAGTGAATGCTCCCCTGCCTGTCTGCTGACCTGAATTCACAGGAAAATTCTGTCTTTGGTTCCTGAGGGAGACCTCTCTAGTCCTTGCCATAGACAAGAGTTCCTCCAAGCATCCACAGCTCATCTCAGGAGCTTAGAGAATAATCTTCTCACATAGCATTAATGGAGGTTCTAAGACAATTTACTCCCAGTTGCAGCATGAAGGCAGCAGCCTACGTTGCTCCTTTCTTGTTCCTGCTGCCCTGTAGGTTGCAGAGCCATTAGACATTTGCTCTTCATGCCTTTGCTATAGGCCTGGTCACTGCAGGATAACCTTCAGAGTGGCAGTCAGTGGCTTGCCAAGTCACAGCTCCCTTTGCCCACAGCTGAGTGGGTGCAGAGGTGCACAAACAGGGCAGTGAGGGCAGCAAAGTGTCCAGCCCAGGGGTGCCTCCACACCCTGTGCTTCTCAGCTTCTCTGACAAGAGAAGACAGGGACAAAAACAGCTCCAGAGGCAGTTAACCCTGAATATTACGTTTAGGAGTGTTGAGGAACCTGTTCTGCAGGCTTCTGGTCGCTGGATGGGTGCAGAATACTCAACTTGTGCCTAGAGAGCATAGCAGATGCAGGCCAGGGCTGATGCTCTATGTGCTGCTNGAGCTGCATCCCTGTCCCATGCTGGTGCCCTCCAGCAGACAGGGCCAGAGAGACAGGGGCAGGACAGCCCTCAGCCTTCCAGCCAGTGTGAAACGTGCTCTGCCTCTCTGTGCTGGGGACTTGCCAAGGGTCTCAGCCACAGCAGGGCCTGGAGACCTTCTGGGCAGAGCAGCTGAAGTCACTGCTTGGCCCCGGGGAGGGCAGGACACCAACTCTGACCTCCTGGGGCTCCAGCAGGTCACAGCTGCTGTGAGTTGCTGTCAGTGAGCTGTGCTGCCTGGCACCCAGCAGAAGTGCTGCAGATCTGGGTGCCCCGGCTCCTCAGATGTCTCCCTGCAGGGAGCTGTGCTCACAGAAAGGTTTCCTGCTTGGCTCTGCCCAGGATCCTTGTAAAACCCCTGGGCTGAGGCTTTTTCCCTCTTCTTTTTGGTGCTTTCACTGCATGCTGTGAGCAGCTCTGTGCTGCCTGCTTTGTTGTCTGGCAGCAGCCTAGGCTGAAGCGCCAGAGGGATTCAGGCCAGCCTGGTGCTGGTTCATGCTTCTGATGGCAGGACCTGTCTTTGCTGCTCTGCAGGCTGAGAAGGAATAAACCCCCTTTGTGGCTGGGCTGTTGAAAGCCCTTCGTGGAAGTGGCTGAGGTTCAGGTCAAGAGCAGCCTCCCCCAGAGCTGCCCACTCCAGCCCAGCACCGCGGTGCTGCTCTGGCTCCTTGGGCCATGGCCTCACAGCACTGCTGCTCTTCAGGCAGCTGAGAGCTTCCCAGTCCTTTGACAAACATGAGCCAAAGTGCTTAAGGACATCTGTTTATTTTATTTCTTTAATGAGAAAACCTTCCAATTTCTCCCTGGCTCAGCTGTGTTTATTTATGTTTTGTTAGTCATACGTGTGGGGCACCTTGGGACGCCCGGGACCTGCGGAGGGCTTTGCTGAGCTGCTAGCAGGCATCCTGGGCAGAAAGGCAGAGTGAGCCCTTCCTAAGGAAAACACAGTCCTTGGAACTCCATAAAATAGATTTTCAAAACAAATAGAGCCTAATTCACTCAGTAGATCGTGGATTAAGTCAAGATGAATACAATTTGGAAAGGATTTTCTGAGGAAGTTGGAGATTGTTTTGCCCACTGGAGGCTAACCCTGCCCTTTAATGCCTTTTTAAGTTAAATTAAAAAAGCATTCGGTCACTGCAGGTAATAAAACAGTCTGTTACTTTAGCTGTGCTGCTATATCAATTATTAGTTCATTATTGGAGAGAGGGGAGTAAATAATTCCAGCCATTTGATTGTTTCAGATGTGTGTTTCAAACATCTGTGTTTGTCATCTGCTCTGCTCCGTGGGAAGCAGCAGCAGAAACAGCCAGACCAGACCCACGGCAGCTGAGGTGGTGGGCACGGGAGGTGCTCTGTGCTCCTGTGGGTGTACCCTCCTGTGCCAGGGCTTAGATGGGCAGAGAGGTTTCTAAGCACGCTGCATGTGTGGCATTTGGGAACAGCAGAGGATTACTTTGGATGTGAAATCTGTATCAGAAACCTTGCTGGGTGTCAGATGGGCAGGAGCAGAGGGAAGCTGCTTCCTGGCACCTCTGCAGAGTGAGAGCTTTAAGGGAACAATGGTTTTAAAAACCCAAGGAGGCATCACTGGGTTGGGAAGCTACATGTGCAGAATGTGCTGAGGCTTGCACACGGGGATCTGCTCCCAGCCAGCTCTGCAGGGGCCCTGTGGTTTCACAGAGCTACCCAGGGCTTGCTGGAGAAGTGCAGAGCTTTTGCTGGGGGCAGGGGAAGGAAACCAAGACGTATTGGGCTTAAATCCCACTCCCTCTTTTGACATTTATACCCTGTGTTGTTAAAAAAAAAAAATTATTTGGCCATGAACCTTTCATATAACTAAAGAAAAATAATGGTTCTGGAGCACCACAACCCAGCTTTTAACCTGTATTTAAGTGCAGTATTCCCACAGGACTGGAATCCATTTCAGAACTCCTGGGTTCAGACACTGGATACGTGAGCGTGGTCATTACTGCTCGTCCCTCGGCACAGGTCACTTAGAGAGGGAGGAGAAACCTTTCAGCCTCTGTGCGCTGTCGAATGTGAGGAGGTAGTGACTGACATGTCCATTTCCTCCCTGGAGGGTACAGTCCCCAACCTTTTCTGACCAGGTCCCTGCCTGCAAAGGGCTACTCCTGCAGTAAATAGTAACCAATATTGCGCCTGGCAAGGGTGGATTTTAAAAGGATACCTAAAAAGAGATGGAATTCTGTTTGCTCTCTGCCTAGCATGGGCTTTGCACAGGGTCACACTGCTGGCTGTGGGCACTACTGTAAATTGCCTGGGTTGTCTTCCTGACCCTGGCTGGGTCGTTGCTGAGTGAAGCACAGCCCTGCTTTGGAGGGCACAATGCTCAGAGCCTGAGACGCTGAGCTGTGCTGTTTGAAACAGGACAGTCCTGGTGAGAGGTCTGAGGGGCAGGCACTGAGCTGGGAATGGGCTCCAGCTCCTCACTCAGAGCAGCTCACACAGAGCAGCTTTCCTCACACACCTTTTCCTTGCAGAGCTCTGGGAGGCTGGCTCTGCCTTTGTGTCTTAGGCAAGGCAAGCCAAGGTGCTCAGGAGCAGAAAAGAGCCTGGGGAAGACAGGGACTTGCCCGAAGCAGAGCTGGTGCCCAGGGGTGATTTCCTGTTCCTATGGAGGGCCTCCTTCACGGCTCAGATTCTAATCAAGGTCTCAGATGTTGTAAGGATTCTTCTCACAGTCTGGTTTTGTTCAAACTTGTGGCCCAGGCATCTCTGGTGGTGTATTATGATGATTTTTATACTACAACCAAGCTGCTCCATTTTCCAGGAGTTTCCAAGTAATTAAATCTAATTTACACTATTAAATTCTTTCTTTTGGTGACAACTTCATATTAGCAGCTAACCACGAGGAGATCTAACTGAGCAAGCCCTTGATTGTGTCCTAATCCGCCCCTCACCTCTGGCTGACACCTGTGGCAGATAAACCCTAGAGAATAGGGGGCTGGTGAATACTCTTAATTAATACTTTCTTCCTTGTAGAAAAGCAATTATTTGTTCATGGCATAAACAGGCATTTGGCAGGGATTTAAAGAGACTGATTACTTTTAAATGCTAGGGCTTTATTTTGTTTTTTTTAAGGCAGGGGGAGGAGGCCTGGATCCGAGCTCTGCACTCAGAAGGACTTTGTCTGGGCGTTGTGAGCGCCGTTAATTGGCACAAGGCTCAACAGGAGCAGAGTCAGACAAGCTGATTTGTTACCTGTCTGAGAGGAGCCAGCTTTGCCCCCTCGCTAATGGCCTGCAAGTCTGAACAAGGCACCTGTAAGGCAGAGGCTTGGAATGGGCTTTGGAGCCAGGATGGGAGGCAGGAGTGAGTTGTACTTGAGAGATTGCCAGAGATAAGTCTGCTTCTCCTTCCTTCAACATCCCAGAACAAGGGAGGAGAGCAGTCTGGAGACAGCCAGCCAGGATTAGCAGCAGCTGCAGGTGTTAACAAACACATCCCTCTTAATGCACACTGCAGGGCAGGTGTAAGCAGTTTGTGAAGGATCAGTCTCAGTGTTTCAGGTGAGCTGTAGAAGGAGGTTTTAGTGCAGAGCCACTGGGGAGGATGCTGACTGTGCAGTTTGAGGTGTGCCTGCAGTGCACATGGCTTTTGCCTTTAGCAGTGCAGGCTTCTGTGTGGTTTAGCTCCTGAAAAGGGGTCTAGGGACCTGCACAGTGCATGCTGCAACATACCTGCAGCTACTTGTACCCACACTTGCTAAATTAAAGACTATCTGGCTATGCTTACACATTCTGCATTCACTTTGCTCTGCTGAAAGTTTCAGAGGGAGTGAGCAGACCTAACCTCCCCTTTCAACCCACTTCTATAATAAGAAATCATTGCTCTCTGTTCATCTTCTGCCAACTTGTTACTCAAAATGAAGGGACAAAATGAAAGCAGAAATAAATCAATCTTAGGCAAGGTGTTACTGGGTCAGAGGACAAAACTGAACTCAGGCTGGAATTCTGTAGTGCAGTTAATTTCAGATGTGCAGAACTAGTTCAAGGATAAGGAGCAGTGCAGAAAAGCAATGCTCAGAGCAAATGTCTCACTGATGCCATGGGGATAGGAAGGTTCCCTTTGCTGAATGGACACTGCAGCATGTTCCATAGGCTTCCGTTGCCCACACTTTCCCCTAGCAGGTCTGTCTTCTGAGCAGGCAGCACAGCTACCCCAAAACCAGCAGCTTTGGAGCTGGGAGTTGGCAGTGCCAGTGGAAATGCCCTTGTTCAGAAGGTGTGGCTGTTGTCAGCAGCAGGCAATAGCCCTCCAGTCCTTAGCTGAAAGTCACAGCTGTAACAAGCAGTGAAACGCCCAGGGGTGCTCCTCAGGCAAAGATGCCTTGATGCAGAATGTCAAGCAAAGGCTTCTCTTGCTCTGTAGGCAGTAGGCAGTGGAGGTGTTCTGCCCCTCAGCTCCCCCAAGATATGCACTACACAGAAATGGATTCCTTTGCAAGGGTGAAGGGTGTGCTGAGGAGGAGGAGCAGCAGCCTCGTCCAGGAGTGCTCCAGAGTGCCCCCTGCTCATTCCCCAGCCCACGGGAAGGAGCCTGTTGGAGCTGTGTTGGAGGGACAGGAGTGCCTGGGCTGAGCACCAGAGGTTAGCACTAAAAGTAATTTGTGGGAGTGTTTAATTTTGACCATGAAGGAAGCTGCAGCAGTGGTGCATGACAGAAGTGAGGCACACAGGGATGCACTGTGGAGCTGGAGGGTTTGTTTGCTGAGGGAGTTTATTGCCTGCTTTCTACCCCTGCCTCTCATTGTCCTTGTTTGTGGAAGCATGACTGGTAGGGTAGCAGAGGAGTAGGACCTGGCTCTTCTAGAGTTACTGAACAAGCACTCAGGGTTGAGTTTTTAGATTAATTCTGTTTTCACTGTAAAAAGTGGTTCCTGGAGGAGATTTGGTTTCAAGCTGTCTGTGGTGCATCCTTCTTTAGGCTTCATAGGCATCAGAAAAGATTGGCTTTGTGTGTTCCTCAGGAAGCTGGTGCCCAGAGCTCCAGGGTGCACCTTTGCTGTAGCAGGACAGGTTAGCAGGGATCACTGCCAGGAATGCAGCCACTTCCCCTTGCTCTCCTGAAGCCACTCTTGGATGTGGGCATTAGCAGTGCCCCAGTGCATCTCCCCCTGCAGCACAGAGACATCCTTTAGTGGCAGAGGATTTCCATGCCTAGGGAGAGGTCTCTGTCAACATCCTCAGCTCAGTCTGATCCTTCTCTTTCAGCCTGTGTGCCCCCTGGGCAGCAGGGCCATGGGCAGACCTGTCTGGTTTTGCTGCTTGCCTGTCCACTCACCCTGGAAAGCTGCAGCAGCTGTGCCTGCCTGTGTAGGTACAGCCCCCAGCACAGCAGGGCTCAGCTCAGTGCTTCTCGATGCTGCAGCAGTGCAAATAAATAACTGCCAGAGGAACCCTGGCCTGCTGCCTCTGGACACCTCTGTCCTACTGGGAGTGCTGCTTTGCCTTTTAGCTTTATCAGCCTCTGTAGGACTTGGAAGCCTGCCTTGCTGTAGAGGAAATGTCCATACTGTGAAGGCAGTGATGCCAAATCATTTCCCCAAACGACTTCCCCTCTGGGTGGTAAAGTGCATTTTTCTGGTTTATTTTCATTCCATCACATTCTCTATCTCAAGAGAAAGATTTTTATTTTTTTTTCTCTCCCCTCTCTCATCTGCAGTTTAATTTCCATGTTGTTTAGTTTAAGAGAAGGTAACTTCATACACTCTGGACGTGTTTCCCACTCCCCATTAATGATTAATACCAATAAAGCTACAAACAGAACTCAGAGGATAAATGACAGATAGTGACCAAAGAGACTTCCTGACAGAGTTTTAAAGGCTAATGGTCCTTGAAATGCATAAAAATAAATTGCTTCATTAAAAACTATTTTACAATATAATTCCTTCCTAGCAGCATATTTTGTTCAGAACAGTTCCCCCTCGTCAGCACACCTGGGCAGTGAAATCTGACTCAGTGCTGCTCACATGGGGCCATGCCCTGCCTGTGCCTCTGTGCCTGTGCCTCCTCAGGGCTTCAAATCAGAGCCACGTTCAAGGCAAGCCTGAAGAACTTTGCTCTGTGCCCAGAGGAGAAAGTGCCCTTCCTTCTGGGTCAGCAGCAAGCTGCAAGAGGAGTGACAGAGCTTTGCTTTGCTACTGAGCCCACAGCAGCCTTCTCCAGTTAGAGAGAGCTGCCCCAAGAATGCAGAGCCAGGAGGTTCGTGTGTGCCAGCCCAGCCATGGCAGCAGCATCTGCCCCAGAGCCTGCCTGAAATGTACTCATCCTGCAGACATTGTGCTCCCTGCTACAGCTCCTCAAGTGATCCAGCATGCTGCTGTGGCACAACAGTGTGAGGCCACAGAAAGCTGCAGGGCATTAGAGCAAAGGCTCTGCAGCATCTGCCCTGCCTCAGCAAAGCTCCCCCGGGAGGGTAAAGATAAGAGATCCCTGCCCTGATGGAGACACATTGCCAAAGAACAGCCCTTTGTGGGCATGCTCTTTTCTTCTTTCCAAGTTGTCTGTTGTGTAGCTGGAGCAGGCACAATGCTGCTGAGCTACCAGTGCTGGTCACATCAACCTCAGCTTGCCTTGGTGTGATGGAGCAAGGAGCAAGGCAGCATTCTGCTGGAGGCCTTCTGCCATCCCTGCATTCTGTGCTTCTGGCACGGGTTTGGCAGCAAGGCCAGGCATGTGTGGGCAGCAGAGGTGCCTGATGTTGTGCATGAGGGACGTGGGAAAGTGGCCAAGACCCATTTAATGTTGCAGTGCACCAGGCTGGGTGCCCCTGGTTGTGTTCCAGAGCAAGAGATCTGCAGAGGATGTGTCTGGATGAGTTTGAAGCAGTAAGGCAGCAGCTGTAGGAGGCCTGCAGCCTCCATCCTCCTTCCCAGGGACAGCCTGGAGGACTAAGCAGATCTGCTGTGCATGTGCAGTCAGCTGTTCAGGCAGCCCTTCAAGACAGGAGAAAGGGCAGTGGCCTGAGCACTGTGTTCTCATGCTAGAGAAGGTTCATCCCAGGGCTCCAGAGGAAGAGTCTCAGCTGCTGCCTCAGCTCCTGGGTGCTACTTTCTCTGTTTGCTCACACAGTTGCCCTTTGGCATGGGAAGAGAGAGATGCTGACCTGTGGCTGGTTTGAAGGCTGATGTCAGGCAGGGAAGTGCTCTGCTGCTTGTGATGCTCTCCTAACCTTTCACTAATGCTGCTGCTCTCTTGGGTAACCTACTGAAGCAATCCTGACACAGCTGAAATGTTCTTGCTGCCTCTTCTGAAGTGTGTGAGGCATTGTTGGGCACAGCCCTGCCCTGAACAGAACAGCATCTGATTAGCTAGCAGGGCAAAAGG
This sequence comes from Semnornis frantzii, assembly GCA_013399775.1. Classification (NCBI taxonomy): domain Eukaryota; kingdom Metazoa; phylum Chordata; class Aves; order Piciformes; family Ramphastidae; genus Semnornis; species Semnornis frantzii. Next base: position 19,583 of record VWYK01040945.1, on the reverse strand, counting down.
ACACTGGGAAAACCACGTTAAGAGATGCTTGGGAAAAGAAATGCCTGTAATTGAGCTATCTGCAGAAACAGGGATGTGTGAAAAGCCAAAAGAAAGAGAGAGGAAAGCTGCAAGGGAAAGCACAACTGGTTCTGCTCCAACAGGACACCACCGCGTCCGTGCGGATAGGGCTGATGATGGAGGAGATGATCTTCAACCTCGCAGACACACATCTGTTCTTTAATGACCTGGAGGTATGTAGCTGCTTATTTTATTTAACATCTCCTGCTCTAATTACTTGCATCTGCTCTACAAACTTCCTTTTCTGGCCAAGAAACTTTTATTTTTGACCCCAAAGAAATGGGCCTAGGATGGCTTATTGGAAGCATACTTCATGGCTGCTGTCACAGCCTCATCCTGTTAGGGAGGTTTTTTTTCTAAGTACACATTAACAATGATGGCTTTGGGCAGTTTTGCTAAATCTAATCAAGGGGACATTGCTGTTGCTTCTCCTGAAATTTGCTATTTCTAATTTTATTAAGCTAAATTAGCATAGATCCTATGGGGCAGGTAGCAATTAGCTGTGAGCCAAGGCAGAGGGATTTTAAAGGGTCTCAGTTCCTGAGGAGGCAGAGCAGGAGGTCTGCTCAGGCTCAGGCACACTGCAAGATGAACATGGGAGTTTCAACATGGGAGACCAAGAGGAAGAATCCTTCCTGTCTGGGATGTGGTGAGGTCTGGCCATGCCTCATGCAAAGAAGAAATTCTTTTCAATATATGGTAAACTTCAGCCAGAGTGGTGGCAGCAGAACTGTCACCAGCTGAGAAACAGCTGGAGAGTGCTGATGACAATCTGTAACCAGCAGAAACAGTCTGAATGAGCCCCACACAAAATAAGCTACCAGGGCAGGGTCTGTGCTGTGGGCACCCTGGAGTCAGGATACTGCTTGGAGGTGTTTGGAGGGAAACACTCTGGCATCTCTGGCAGACCTGTGTGGGCTTTCTCTTCCTCTGGGAAGGAAAGAATTTGCTTCTGTGCTAGACTAAATGAGAGAGCATTTTCTGTGCCTGTGAGTTCAGCAAGAGTCTTCAGTTCCTTCACTGCTTAATTGCACTGCAGTCCTCTGCATCTCAGGAGGTGCAACCTTTCCTGCCACCTGGCTCCTCATAATCCAAGGAGAATTTTCATTTCCTTTCCCAGACAAGCTGTGGGTAGCAGCTCAGCTGACAGATTTTTCCTCTTCCAGCTTTTTTCAGAGGAGTTGGTGATGAGGGTAAGGAAATTGCAAAGTGCAGAAGCTGCTGCCTAGGAGCCGTGGGTGCTGTGCTCACACTCAGTGTGCAAGCAGCAGCTCCCACCCAGCAGATCCAAAGAGAGGATTGGCAAAGCTCTGTGCCCTGCACAGAGCCACCCACCAGAGACTCTCTGCCTTCTGAAACTTCTGCAAGAGTATAAGATGGAAAATCATTTGCAAACAAGTTTTCTCCCTGCTCCACAACATAGGACTGTGGTTTGTCTGCCTTCAGTCAGCCTCTGCACCTCTATCAGTCAGTGACAGCTCTGGCTGCCAGCAGCAGAGCCCTCAGGTCAGGTTGGTCTTTGATGGCCTCTCAAGTTCTTCAGCCACTACAGCAGAGCAAAGGTTTCAATTAGCAGAAGTCAGTATCTTGTGCTTCTGCTGTGGTTTCCAGACATTAAGGAAGTAAAAACTAAACAAAAAGTTAGGTCTGAGCATTCCAAAATCCTGTTTGAGGATCATAGCTCACCAAGTGCAAAGCTTTCCACAAATGTGGTGAATTATACTCTGGAAAAAGAAATGTGTAAAACCTGAGCAGGAAGGCTGCTGCTGCAGTCCCACAAACGTTAATGTGTGCATCAGCACCATCCTGTGGTCTGACACTGGCCTGTACAAGACCAAAGCAGCTGAAATCACACAGCCAGCAAACATTCACTTGAGAGGAGGCATCCTCACTCTGTTCCCCCTTTGCAGGTCAGGGAGGAAGGGAGTTGGCCTCCAGTGCCAGGATCCAGTGCAGCTAAAATGCAAACTCTGGGGCTGCAGGGTTCTGCTTTTCCTCCCAGGTGCCTTTTGTTCACACTGGTGCAGGCTGGAGGACAGCACCTCCCACCCCAGGGCCCCTGGAGCTGCTTTTGTCCAGCACCCTGGGAAGCAGGCACTAAGGACAGGAGGGCTGCCCAGGGGGACTGCTGTGCTGCCAAGTTACTGCCTCAGAGCCATCCCTGGAGCTTCTGTCTTCTGGGAACTGCTAACCCCTGCCTGATGAGGGATGCAGGTTCCACTGATCAGTGAGTCCCTGAGATGTCTAAAAATCTGTCTCGGTCCTGATACACAAATGGACAACCTGAGCACTCCTAACTTGTTTTCATATGTGCATGAGACATACCTGAGAGGTTCAGCAGGAGCCTCTCCATGCCCCTCAGAACAGTTGTGTTGCACAGGAAGGCAGCAGAGGCTTTCCCCAAGCCTGCAGCACCATGCAAAGCTGCATTAGCTCAGACTCCTTCCAGTGTGGGTGCAGGGCTCTGGTCCCAGCAGAGCTAGAGACAGCACAACAGAAAAAGCAGTTCAGTTGCTAGAGCTGTGAGGGTTGGCTGAGCCTTCCACTGAGACAGGCTGTACATGCCACACCTCTGAGATCCTAGAGGGTGGTTTGAGCAAGGCAGCAGCTGTGAACCCTGGGAGATGTCCACTGCAGACTGCTGACCCCTCAGGAGCTGCTCTGAGCAGCCCAGCTCTGCTGCCTTGGCTCAGCAGTCACTAAGATCTCAGGGAGGTTCTGCAAGAATGAAAATTTGGTCTCACAACCAAGCAGTAACCCAGGGCCCCCATTCTGGTTTGGACCAGCTTCCCTCTGTGTCACCCAGTAACAGGATGGGCTCAGCCAGTGGACTATGAGGTAGTGTCTCCCCGAGTGCCACAGTGCTCTATGAAGTTAGAAATGTGATAGCTGCTGTCACACCTCAGTGTGCAGAGCAATTCACCCACATATGAGAAAAACAGAGCCCTGCAGCCATGCCTCTGCCTTGACTCAACAGCCCACAGCATCCAGCTGCCGTGGACTGGGCTGGTGCAAGGTTATCCCAGCAGGGCTCAAGGCAGATACAGGGAGGGGGCTTAGAAAAGGATGGGGGTGGAGGAGAGGGGAATGCCAGCAGAGATCTGCTGTTCAGTTGTTTCACTTCAGCTATCCACAGAAGTCTGCAGCCCACTGACTGAGACAAGAGCAAGCTCAAATCCTTGGTCTGGCTGAGAATTATCTAACCCAGACACCGCAGAGGAGCTCAGCATTGTGCACAAGAAGTGTCTGTGACACTCTGCCACTGCTGGCAGGTCTGCTTGCTTGTTGGGGGAGGTTTTCTAAAGGGCCTTGATGAATTACTTCAAACTAAGTCACAGCTGTGTGAGGAGGGCAGTCTGTGGGTTGCAGAACACTGAGGTGCTGAAGAACTGTACCTGGGCTGGCTCAGCTGCCCTGTTCAGAGTCCTGTGCTAACTGCTTCTGCCTCTCCTGAAAAAATCACCCAGAGCAGAAGACAGAGTTCACCAGCTTGAAGGCTTTCTGGTGCACTCCTGCCTGCAAGGGCCACGGAGAAGGGAGATTGGCGATGGTGGCAGAAGCCTTCTGATTTCTCTCTTTCTAAGCTTAATGCTAAGACTAAGAAAGAAAGGAATAACATTTCTCACATTTTGGAGGCAAGGCCTCCACCATCCCACAAAGGAAGAATTTTGGAAGATAAGCTCTAAGGCCAACACTTCCTGCAGGATTCTGCTTCAGTTTCCTGCACATGGATCTCTCCACCACTGGCACACATTGCTCCTTGCCTCTGCCTATGTCTGGGACTATGAAAGGTGCCACACTTGGTGCCTCAGCCCAGCTGGCAGCAGCAGCAGGACTGGCATCTCTGGAGACTTCTTTGGGCAGCTCTCTTGTGGCCATGCACCTCCTGTCCAAAGCAGCACAGTCAGAGGGGGAAGGGCTGTCAAGCCTCTGCCTTACCATGCACACACAGATTACAGCACACAGCTTTCCTGGCTCAGACACAAGCAGCTCTCCCTCCGGCCTGCACAGGAAGGAGCTGCACTTAACTGTGGCATTCCAGAGCTGTTGTGCCCTTAGACAGCAGCAGACCTCCCTCACACACTGTCTGTCCACATTTGGTGCAAGTGCTGTGATGCTTGGTTCTAACAAGTCCCTGGCTAGACTGTGGCAGACAATGCTAGCAGCAGGTGAGACTTTGTCTGCTTCACACTGCCCTCAAGGTCATTTTTCACTGCATTCTTTCAGCATGTTTCAAAGCTTTTACTTTGCTGTCTCTTTTTCCATGCTCCCAGGACTGCGACCAGATCCACATAGATGATGTATCCTCAGATGATAATGGCCAAGATCTAAGGTAGGGAATCTTCAGGCTGGAAGCTGCAGGTCAGGTAGTGCCCAGCTGTTTGAAAATAGCAGGGGCCTGGTCAGTGATGTGTGCCCTCTCCCCTCCCTGGCTCTGTTCTGTCTGCATGTCTAAAGCACACAGAAGCAGAGTCCCCTTTCTCACATTGATGTGCCTGTGCCTCCTGCCAGGCCCTGAGCTCTGAGCTGCTCTGGAAATGCAGCTCAAATCAGGCTGAACTCCAGGCAGACCACACTGGTGTCTGCTACACCCCTGCCTGAGTGGCTTCTCTGCTCTCCTCAGATGCCCATGGCTGGGCTGTGTGAGCACCGAGGCTGAGCTGGCTGCAGCAGGGTAAGCTGCCAGCTGGATGCTCTAATGCACAGGAGGGGATGTGAATAGCCAAGCAGTGGCTGCTCCCCCAGTGAGCTGCCAGAAGCACCACAAACTCAGCTAACTTCGGGCTCAGTCCCTGACCCTTTTTTGCTGTCCCTTCCCTTGCTCTGGTTCAAGCCCAGTCTGCCCATATCTGGTGGACTGTGGCCTGACCCAGCCAGCTGTGCCCCACCAGCTGTGGCTGCCCCCTTCCAGCACAGCTCAGCCCGTGGTCTGCAGGCCGTTAAGGCTCCTCTGGTTCATTGCTTTTTTCTTGCTCTGCCGCATGTTCAGAGCCCTTTCAGTAGCACAGACAAGCCACAGAGGTAGCATCAGGTTTTTCTCTCGAGCATGTGGGTACTTCGGTTCCCTTGGCAGCAGGTGAGGACAGTCAGATGTGCTGCGGTGCAGAGGAGCTCAGAGCCGACTCGGTGAGCGTCGCTGTGCTCACAGGAGGGCAGTGGCCTGCAGGAGATGCCCTGCGACTCTGAGGGGACCTCTGCTGCCTCTGCCCCTCCTGCTCCCCGCGGGCACTCTGCAGCCTGCCGTGTGCTGACCTCTGCCCTTGCCTCCCTCTCCCCAGCACCTACAACTTCTCTGCGGATGGCTTCCACAGCTCCAGCACCAGCGGCAGCCTGTGCCTGGGCTCGGGCGTGCACGGCGGTGTGGACTGGATGCGGAAGCTGGCGTTCCGCTACCGGCGGGTCAAGGAGCTCTACAACACCTACAGGAACAACGTGGGGGGTGAGTGCCCCTGCCAGGCTCCTGCCCTGCCTCCCCTGCACCCTCCTGACCCCGCTCGGGGTACCTGTGCAGGAGCGCAGAGCGCAGTGCAGGAAGAACGTTTCCCAGCAAGGCTTCCAGCAGCCATCCCCAGGTCCTGCCCAGCGTTTGCAGGAGAGGTTGCTAAAGCACCTGGAGCAGTGGTTTGAGGACTCGAGTCCAAGTGTGGGGCTTTATTTTGGCAATAGATCAACCCTCTCCAGCTTTCCAAAGCAGTTAGTAAGCAAGGAAGCAGTCCAAAGCTAAATATGCCCTTCCCCCCCCACCATGGCTGATGTCTGCCTGGAAGCAGTTCTGTATCACGAGGGTTTGATTCTCACTCCCCCAGAACAGCTCCAGCAGGCACAGCATGCCCCTGGGTTCCTTCAGCTCAGCTAGCTCCAGACAGCTCTTCCAACAGGCTGCTCTGATACTTTTTTATAACACTAGTTCTGACTAGAAGGAGAAGCAAAGCTCCTCTTTAGCTCCTTCCTTTTTGGTTGCAGGAATCCCCTAGGCACAAGTGCTGGAAGCTTTTTAGGACAGACAAAACCATCCTGGCCTTAGGTGCCTCCAGCTCAGGCCACTACCTGCTCTGCACAGCTCTTCTGTCCTTGCACTCACTTCCCATGCAAGCTTCATGCTGACTCCAGAAGTGTCACAAGGCCCTGCAGCGTGCAGCTGATGCTATCCTGCTGGAGAGGAAGGAAGCTGAGCTGAGCAGCACAGCAGTGTGCTGCGGCTGAGCCTCCTGCACCTCATGGCAGAGCCTTGGAGTGACGTGGCAGTGGACAAAGGGAAACAGCCTGCAGCAGGGCCAGGAGAAGGAGAGTGGCAGAGGCAGGGTTCAGGACACAGACAGGAGCCCTTTGCACACACAAAGCTGTGGGACTCCCTCCCTGTGCTTCTGCAAAGATGCTTTCCCTGCCCACAGGTTTGATAGGAGCTCCTAAGAGGGAAGCCTGGCTGCAGCTGAGAGCAGAGCTGGAAGCGCTGACTGACCTCTGGCTCACACACGCTCTGAAGGCACTCAACTTGATACACTCCCGGTAAGGGCAGCTTAAGGAACTGCCTGCAGGCTTGGCCTTTGCTCCCTACACCCCCACCCCCGAGCAAATCAAACCACAGCTACAGGACTTTGCTGGCCCAGCTGTGGGAGGCTGCCAGACCTGCAGATTGCGTCCTGCTACCTAGAGGAGCACAGATTGCCACTTCTGCCTTTTGTTTTCTAGGCCTAACTGTGTGAATGTGTTGGTCACAACAACTCAGCTTATACCAGCCCTGGCCAAAGTGCTTCTCTATGGACTGGGCACTGTCTTCCCCATTGAGAACATTTACAGTGCAACAAAAACAGGTAAGAGCAGCCCGACCCAGGCCTCACCAGGCAGCCTGATGTCCTGTCCCACGTTAGGCACAGCCACCCCCCAGTCACAAAAGGCAGGGCATGAGCTCTGTGTTTACACAAGTTCTAGCTCACATCCTGACTGCCCACACTTCAGCAAGGACAGACTGCCAAAACAACACATCAAAGGCTTCCCAAGTGTCTCCATGGTGACATGGAGCCTGAAAAACACTCACCCTGTGGAGCATCTGCTGCATGTGGGATGTTCATCTGCACCCAGCCAGGAGGAAGCTGATCTGCTTGGAGCTGTTACAGACAAAGCCACAGTTTGCATCCTGCAGAGGGGTTCAGTGTGCTCAACAAGCTTTACAAAGCCAGTTGTAAATGCAGGCAGGGCCCCTGTTTTGTTCTGTTCTTTCTGGTACAAGTGTTTGAAACTCTGAGGATTGTATTGTCGTGTTTTCACTGCCACCAGAACGAACAGAAGAGGGCTCCTGGCACTGAATGCCACGAGTGTGTCACATCAGAGTGTCACCACAGTCCAAGAGCAGCCAGGCTGAGCAGTGCATCAGAGTCGCAAAGCTTATGACAAACTGGCAGCATGTGGAAGGCTTTGACTGATAAAGAAAATGCTGGAAACTGTCCTGAGCAGAGAGAACCAACCCCAGACAAGATTCAATGAGGTTCTCATTTGAAAGGACAATGAGGAATGTGGCAGCAAGTTCAGTTTGGTCCCAACATCCCTTCTAGTCCCTAATGGCAGCCCCACCTGCTCCGTGCCCAGTCCCAATGTGTTTCTCCTTCTGTTGCCCAGGGAAGGAGAGCTGCTTCGAGAGGATAATGCAGAGGTTTGGGAGGAAAGCTGTGTACGTCGTAATAGGAGATGGTGTTGAAGAGGAGCAGGGAGCAAAAAAGGTACAGTTGGTGAATGCCATGGGCCCCTCTGGCTTGGCAGGGACAGGAGCACAGTTTGTTCCTGGCAAGCATTCTCTGCAAGATGTCTCTCTGCATCCTGAGTCTTGTGCTCCTGCTGCGACTGCAGAAATGAGACTGAGATGAGTTTGCCTCTCATTTGCTGAGGGGCAGGCACTGGCTGCATGACTCCTGCCTCCTTGGTTTGTAAGGGGCAGGCAGGGTGGCAGCTCAGTGATGTACAAAACATGGCAGCAGAGGAGCTCAGCTGGCAGCTGAACCTTGCCTTGCATTCTGAGTGAAGATCCTGCAGGCTTCCCAAGCAAATTCGAGCTGAGTGGGCACACAGGAGCAAAGAGCTCTCACACAGAAGGTGACAGGCACCTGTGCCTTGCCCTGAATTGTCCTCAGGCCATCCTCAAAGCAGCAGGAACCTCCTTTGTAGTGCAACAACACCTGTGCCCACCTAGCTAAATCTGCAGAGAGCTCTCCAGCCCATGAGGGGTTAAGGGGCTGTAGAAAGTCCAGAATGCATGACTGGGAACGAAGGGATAACAGCCTGCTGCTTTACAGAGCCCAGTGCATACTTCAAAGGCTGGGTCAGTGCCCATGACTGCATCAAAGGCTGCAAGGGCTCTCTGGCTCTTTGGAGAAGTGGAAAGGTTCAGGAATCTTCTGTGCCAGGATTTCAAGAGCCCTCTTGCTTGTGTCTCCAGCCTAAGCAGCTCTGCCCTTAGCAGAGCACATTCTTTGCTGGGCTGTCACCTGCTTCAGTTGGCTACAACCACCAGTCAGGGCTGGCACACACCTGAGCTTTGGGCACACAGAAAGGGCCTGGCGCAGGCAGAGCCTTTCCACCTTAGGGCAGCATCTCCATTTCAGTGGGGCAGTTTTCCTCACCTGTCTGAGGAGGGATACAGCTGTAGGAGCTGAACAGCAGTGGCTGGGAGGCTGAAAAAGCAGATCATGTAGTGCAGAGGGTTTATTAACAACCAGGGAAGGAGCAGGAGAAGGAAATAACTTTTCCCCTTTAAGTGAAGTTGCAGAGCAGTGGATTCCAGTTGCTGTGGATGTCTGCCTGCTGCCTCTACACAGTTAAGCAGCCTGAAGGGAACATTTGGCCTACTGCTAGGCAGCAGAGCAGGGGGAGCCTGAGTCCCAGCTGAACATTAGAGGGATGCAAACAGACTCTGCAGAATAACCACCTGGGAGCACTGCAGTGCTTTTTCCACACTTGGATGGGCAACATCTCCCTTCAGAGCCAGCCCTGCTCTCCTGAGCTTGGTCTGAGCTGTTCTAAGCTCGATGCCCTGAGTGAGAAAACACCCAGAAGGTCGTTCCTGCACCAGGGGGAGCAAGCTGTCAGTGGAGGCTTTTCTTGGGTTTGTCACATGGAGCTGTGGCTGTACAGAGAGCAGCAGCTTGGAGGGAGCAAAGCAAATCACAGTCCCAGATGTTGTAGAATTTAAAGTGCAAAAGTGCTGTAATTGTTTTGGAGGGGAACTGCATCCAGCTCCAGTGCCAGGCTGGCAGAGCACCCCGAGGGCAGCAGTCTTCATGCACGGCCACACAAGCAAGGTGTCAGTGTTTTAAAGGTCTCTCTTTGCAGGCAGCCACAGGTCTGCAGCTGCTGCTACTGACTGCAGGGCCTTCAGAGGGCTGGGGGTACCCCCCCCCCACCCCGTGTCACTGCACTGCTCTTGTTCCACAGCACTTCAAAAAGCTGCTCCTTTGTGCTCTGCGGATGTGAGCCTTCTTTTCCCAGGGGTACTCACAGTTCCCAGGAGATCAGCCACGCTGCTCTGAGGGTGATGGAGGGACCCAGATTGCAGGTGGAGCTGCCTGGTTAGAGCTTGGACTTCAGCTGTACCACAGTAAATATGAACTGACAAACAGGGAGGCAGGAGAAGAATCCAGGAGAGGCTCTAACCCAGAAATGGGGGAGCCTGGGGGGACAAACTGTGCTGCAGCCTGTCACAGATAAGTGAGCAACTGACCTGAGCAGTGAGCCAGTTCCTGTACACAGCCCTCTGCTCCAAGTGGCTTGGGAAGGGAAGGGTTAGGAATGTATTGCACTGGTGGAATTTTGTTCTTTTCTTTACATTTTTATAATTTTTAATAACTTTTTATGACAGCTAAGCTCTGTCTGTGAAGCACTGACAACAGCTTCTATTAACGACACTCACCTGAAGCTGCTTCCAGAACATTCCTAAGTAATGGGGGGGAAGGGGGAGTCAAGTTCAGAACAGCAGCCTGCAGCCTCCATCCCCTCTGAGGCAGGACCCTCCTGACTTGTGGAGCTGCCTTCCTCTCTCTGCTGAGCCCTTGGCTGTGAGACTGACAGCCTGGCAGGCCAGGGCCAAAGCTCTGTTGCTGAGGATTATGTATTAATCCAAGCCCCCCTCCCCTCTCTGGCTCCCCTCTAGCACAACATGCCCTTCTGGAGGATCTCCTGCCATGCCGACCTGGAAGCTCTTCGGCACGCCTTGGAACTGGAGTATTTGTAGCAGCCCCCAACAGCTGAGCACTGTGAGGGCTTCACTCAGACTGCTCCAGCGAGTCCACCCAGTCCTCCACACTTCCTGAGCGAAAACAATTCCCCAGCAACTGCAGTTCTTCCTTTTTTTTGAAGGAGAACCCTGTCAGTGGAATCCTTGCAGCCAAAGAACATTGCACCAGGTCGCCCTTCCCTCAGACAGAGGAGAAGCCTTCAGCCAACTCACTGCCTGAGCTGCAGGCACAGAGCTGAGGCTGCCCTTTTGCCATCAAGGACAGACACTAAGCCTTGGGACTGCTTGGCAGCTTTCTTGCTTTTGAAAGGGGAGGAGGACACAGCAAGGAGTCTCTGCACATCCCATGGGACCTTCTGGAAATGAGTGAAACTGTTGATTTTTTAAATTTTTTTTGTATTTGTTTAATTTATGAACTAATCTCATTACTCTGGTATTAAGCTCTACCTGTGTTTTTAATCTGGCTTCTGGTGGGGCGGGGGGTGGGGGTAGTCTTGTCATCCTAAATTGATGGTTGATTTCTCCAGCACAAGCCCTGGGGAAGATGATGGTGTGTACAGTGCTACCAGTGGTACTGCTGGGAAAGGCTCCAGCTGTGCTGTGCCATCTCACACGGGTGGTATGCGGACTGTGCATGTGTCTACACGGTGCCTTATGCTGCATCTGGGCTTTGGGGCTGGGGAACAAGTACCTTGTGACGAGTGAAAGGCATTAAATAAAAATGTGTTTACATCTGGGGGCCTGCAGCACCTGTGCTCTTCTCTCTGGCCACCCCTGGCTCTAGAGCTGCCTGTAACACATCCTCCCTGGTGCCACACTGCACCGAACGTGCTCCTCTGTCAACACCTAACTGAGATCTGCAGGGCCTGAGCCAAACCCCTCACCTGCTCCTCCATGCAGCCTCTCCAGGGGAAGGACTGGAACAAAACACTTCCCCCCACACACATTAATCTTAGATCCCATCCGTGAGGATGACCTGCACCAGAGAGAGAACCTGCTCAGGTGTCTGCAAACTTCTGGTGGTGCTGTTCAACCAGAACCTGGGCCTGAACCGCGTCTGGAAACAGCTCTGAGTGACTCAGGTGCAAGAGCAGGACGCAGCCCTGCGTCAGTAACCGGAGAGCTGCGCTGGAGAGTTGCAAAGCCCCCGGGGGCTGGAGAGGAGAGCTGCGCTCGGGCGCCTGCGCTGTGCTGCAGTTCTCCCTTCCGACCACGCGAGGGCAGCCTGGCAGCCCTCGGCGCCGCCCAGCAGCGATGCCCAGCAGCAGCCCACCGGGCAGGGAGGTCCCCGCCAGACTTCGGGGTCACAGCCTCTTACCTGCTGAGTGCCAGGCACAGAAAGCAGCTTCTCAGCCGTCGGCAGGAGCGGGCAGGCCAGGCGAGCACAGCAGAGCCTGCGTTAGCAGCAGGCAGGGACTCCAGGGTGCTGTTAGTAGAGAAATTGGCTTTGGAAGGGGAAGAAAAGCTCCCAGGGTCTAAACTGCCTTCAGCTCAGGTGCAGGATTGCTTAGAAAGGAGCCTCTGTGCCTCGTGTAGCCAAGGTAAGGAGGCAGAGGGACTGTGGCCCCATGGACTGAAGACTTGGGGGCCAGGGGGCTGCAGCCTAGCGCCTGACTGATCTGTCCTCAGCTCAACAGGTACCTAAGAACAGAGTGCCCAAGCCATGCCCTCCTAAGTGGCCACAACTACACTCACCCCCAAAGTCCCCACTGCTGACCCACACACTAACAGGACCCCAACCCATCCAGTGAATCAATGTTAGACAGCAAGCAAGGGACCTCTGCTGCTGCAAGTGAGAGGAAGCAGCTGCTGAGCTCTGCACATCAGTGGATTCTTGTTAAGGGGCTGCCAGCGCTGCTGGGCTCCCTCAGGCCTGGAGTCAAAGGTCCAACCTTTGGGAGAAGATCCCAACCTCAGGGAGACAATCTGGAGCCTGTGCAGGAATGAGCACTGACCCAGAGGGGAAGGAAACTGGAAATCCAGGACCACAGAACATTCTTCTAAAACAGTTTAATTAAAAAATTGTGAAGTCTCTTGGAAAATCGGAGGAACCCAAAGCATACTGCGTGTGCCACCTGCCAGTCACAACCAAACACAATTGTCAAAAAAGATATTTAAGTTTAATACAAATTTTATACAAAGAAAATGTGAAAAAATACTTCCATATGCTAAGAGCAATTATGCTTCACAGATAAGGCCAGCTAGGCTAGTTTGGACATGACTGCGACTCACCAATATGCTGCTCTCGCCTTTTTTCCCCCTCTAATCCTTGTTCCCCTCTACTGTGGGTACTAGCTGGAGACTGTACAAACCTCATTCTTTACAAACAATGGCAGAAATCAACACGACTGAAATGTACACCAGGGTGGGCTGGAATGGTATCATACAAGTGGTTTGCTCATATACAGACATCACCTTCGCTTTGCTCAGCGCTTGCAGCGCACGCGACACACACAGTGGAACGACAGCAGAAGTGTAACAGACAGCACCTCCTGGGCTACTTCTCTCACACTGCTTCATGCTTACAGGGAAGACACAAACCTCGTCACATCAACAATGCATGCTCTGGCCCAGCACCCCAGTCCTTTGCCCTTCGGCTCCACGCTCGTCTCCACACCAACTTCTTGTCCCAAGTCCTTTGGGAGGATTCAATGGAAGGAGAAACTGAGCTGTGAAGCACAGAACAAACTTTTCCTTCTCTCAGTCCTTGGTGCCAATGATCAGGAACCAGGCTACACCCAGCTGGCACGACACTGACAACTGTTCTGAACGTGGACTGAATGAAGTTGTAATTAATTGGAACCTGTAGACAGGATGAAATTTCACAGCCTGGTCACTGTAAAAGCAAAGAGAATCTTTGTGTCTTTCGGGTCCTCAGACTGGAAGTGTCGTAGCTTGCCCAATAAAATCAGCTGAAGCAGGTACCCCTCAGCACCTGACTGCTCAGAGAACTTCTCCAGAGTTCCAAAGTGCAGCAGTGTGATTCAATCCGAACACAGGTCAGGTTGTTCAGGTTCTCATTCTGCTATTTGATGCACAACTGCAGTCTCCCAAGAGCAGTTTTCAGTGTTAGCTTGTGATAAGGTTGTGTTCAACCTTCCTTTTCCACCTTCAAACACTCTTTATAAGTTAAAGTCAATACAAATATAAAAAGGAGGTGGGACTAAGGACATCCACACATTGTACATTATTTACAACAGAAGCATAGATTTAAGAGGGCTCTTACCTGTCCTCAGCTCTCCTAAGCCAGCACTAATGCTTTACATGACTGTAGTGTGGTGCTTTGTACACAGGTACAAAGCTCAAGTCTGAACCTTTGAGGTTAATCCAAGGAACGTGTCTTGGTTTTTCACTTTTCTGTCAGCTTTCTTTACTCCACTGATGCAAACACTCTTGTTAGCAGTTAGACTCTTCCTACTTGCACTGGCATTGTGGCCTGAATGTAACTCTCATTGCCACTGTCCCAGCAGAAGGATTTACCACCACAGGAATGGGCTGTGGATCAGAACACAAAAAGAGGGGGAAGGTCCAGTGCAAGTTCCAGTGCTGTGCAAGGTGAGTTACTGCACTGTCACCTCACTGCAGGGTACAAAGCAGAGCTTTCCTGCCCTAGAGCCCAGGGTTTTCCTGTGTTCTGATTGCTGCTAGGCAATTACAGGGAGAGGTGGTGTGCAGGGGCTGCACACACTCTGTGCTTGGAGAGGGAGGATTTCATGATTGCATCCAGTTCTGTGTTTTCCCCAAGTGAACACAGGGGAAGAGAAAAAAGGTCTAAGAAAATCCTTTGTCACTTGAAAAAGTTCTGACAAACAGAGTACAAAAATACCCTCACCTAGAGATATCCTCGTTAGACATCACTCAAATCGAGCTCCCCAAGAGCTCCCCCCAGGCATTCAATCAGAGGAGAGAACAGAGAAGAGCCACTTCAGCAGGAAAGTCCTGAAGCCAAGGGCTGCAGAGAGCAGTAACAAACCCATCAGGGTTGCTGAGAGCTGCCTCACAGCCCTGTGAAAGCTTCCCTAGAGCAGAACCGTTCCTGTCCAGCACAGAGCTCAGCATCTCTACTCTCTAGTCACAGGCAGTGCAGGACATCCCTAGGGGTGCAGACACAGGGACAAAGGCACAAGACTGTTAAACAATCTGCTCAAGGTCACAGCACTCTGGAAGATCTGGAAAAGGATTTATTGAACCTCAAGTCTGCATCTTAACCTTCCTCTAGCACCAGGCAGCCTGTGCAAGCAGCATGTTGTGATCCAGTCCCAGTGGTGCCCAACTGGTGGGCAAACAAGTTCACAAGGTTTTGTGGAGGGAACAGGAAGTGAGACTGAGGAACCTGAAGGGGATGCTCAGATCTTCCCCTGACAGCAGTGTGACACCTCAAGAGAACATGGAAGCAGAAGCACAAGTTCAATGCAGCCCAATGCTTCCCCACACTGTTAAGAAACCACATCAGTGTCCTAATGGTATTCGACTGGAGTATCCCTCCTGAGGTGGGGCACAGCCTAGAGTGTTGATCAGCTCCCTTGGGACAAAGTTTGTGCCTTCCAGAAGCCTGCTCATTCCAGTGCCTGGAATGCAAAGACCATGAATTCATATTTTTACATTATTTTAGCTGCAGAGAGAACAAAAAACAAACATGGAACCAGTCTGCTAAATAAAAGGTTGCTGCCATCCTGTCAGGGTTTTGGATGTGTCTGGAGGGCTCAGTGCAGAGGGCTCAGCCCAGAAGATACACTGTGAGTTGTACAGAGAAGGGAAGCCTAGCTGAACACAAAGCACAGCCTGGACCCTGCAGAACCCAGTGGGTCACTGTCAGTACCCCAGGTGGGGAAATGGAGGCTGCCACAGCTGCCTCTTGAGCAGACACCACACACGAGGACTTCTCAGCTCTCCCTGCAGGCAGGACGCGCACAGTGCCAGACCCCTGCAGCATGCTCAGAGCATTCCCTGAGAGGTACAGCTTCCACCTCTGCCAGTTCCACACACATCTACACCTTGCACACACACTAAACATGCACTGAAGTCGTTTGGGTTGCACGTGCAGTCAGGAGCACACAGAGGTGTCTGTAGCTGTGCAAGGCCAATGCAACCTGTACAGAGTTTCAACATGCACAAGTAAAGGCTCCGGGGCCGCGTCACACAACCGCACACCAGGAGGGTCTCTGCCCTCCTGCTGACTGCACAGAAGCACCTTAGGATCTCTCCACCTCTCAGCTATTCACTAAGAGCCTAATGCCTTCGTGTGCCACATCTTGGACCTCGTTGTTATGGCAACTCGGCCCAAGCAACTCAGAGCCAGTGCTGGGAAGCTGCAGAGCTCTCAGCTGAGAGCAATGAGAACTGCTAAGGAATGTGCAGATCCCTGCTGAGCAGGGCAGGATGGCTGCAGTGTGACTGTGCTGGGGGCTGTGCACACAGGTACCCATGGTTCTGTGCACACAAGGACAGACAAAGGCTATCGTGGGTGGCAACCAGGCCTCCTAATCAGTGTGACCAAGGGGCACTGTTAAATTAGCAGACAGTTACTGTCATAACTGATCTAACTGCAGGTACCCAGACGGGGACTCCTCTGCAGACCCCACGCAGCGTGCAGGGTTGCCAGCAGTGCAGTAGCAGCACCATTCCTTTTGGTATGAAGAATGCCAGCTCAGATGCCAGCTCTGGGATTTACAGTGAATACACTGTATTCACTTCTGTCCCACCTCCTGTGACTGACACTAGGGAACTGCAGTGTCCTTGGTGCTGACGCAGCCTAGGCCCGACCTCAGTGCTGCTTCTCCTCATCTCCTAGCACTATGGTGCAGACACACTGCTGCTGAGTGCAGCTCTGCTGTAGCTACTGAGATGTCACAGGAACATCAAGCATAGCTCACAATTCATTAAATCTCTTTAGGATACCATAGACAAAAAGCTATTTAAAGCAATTCTCTCTATTTACACAATGCTGTGCTGCAGCATACACAGGAACAGCCACACAACTAACACAGCTCTGCACAGCGCTGCCTGTGCCCCACACCTCTGCCTCACCCCGAGGAAGGATGGAAGGGAAGGCTGGAATGCTGCACAGCAAAATAAGACAGTTTGCACTGAAAGGTGAGGCTACTCCAGTGAATTCATGTCCTGACAGAACAGCAGATGGAGACAGCCCCCCAGAGATACTGAGCAGTTGCAATGCCAGCGCCACTGCAGACGCCAAACGCCGATGTTGTACTTACAATTGTGGGTGGAGAGGCTGCAATATGGGTAGTGGTCTGCGGTACCTGGACCAGTTTTATAGGCTGGCTGCTTGTCACACCTGTTGCTATCTGCAGAGACAGCACAGGCAACCTCAGTAGAAGTCTCAGCTTTTACAGAAATTCCACCTAGTTGTTACTAACACATGAACTCCAGGTTGGGTGTTTTGTCTGCGTTAAGATTTGGAGCTCAATGAATTCACAGGTTACTGCTGTTAATAAAACAGCTCATGAACATGATCAGTGCACACAGCATGATGTTTCAGGTACAACATCTATGTGAAAGCAATTCCAGATTTGTGTAACTGGAATCTTCCCTGGCAAAAGTTTTAGGGAAGGGATTTCCCCCATCCCTTATTTCCCCAGCGATACAAAGGTTGTGCTGCCACAAACAATGCACATGGACACAAAGCAAGCTGGAGGTTAACTGACCTCAGCAGAGCATTCAGGTGGAGCAGCACAGCCTTTTTCCCTCTTCAAATCTGTTTCTCCCTTAGATGACATGTCAAGCCCAGAGATCTAACACCAGACAGTAGCAAAAAGTGTCAAGAAATGAACACAGCTCTCTAGTTTACTATGCTTCCCAATTCTATAGGACTATCTCAGTGAGACATCATGCTGGAATCACAATACTACAAAATTAGTTTGCTTTTAATATTTTAAAATACAACAAGGCTCCTACTGATGTGGGGGATCATGTGTAAGGGTTTGAAGGATCAGGGCCCCCCCCCAAATTCTTCATTTATAATAAATCTTGCAAGGGCAGAAGAAAAACGATGCTGAAATTGCTAATAGTCAAGCCCTACCTAGAAAGCAGAATCTTCTCTATAAACATTTTCTATATATGTAATGTTAAGTCCCTTTTATTGGAGCATTTGCTCATCCTTGCCTACTGAACACTATCAGAGTAGGTGCTGTGGAGGATCTGGTAACTGCACACTGCTCCATTAGCTGTAGATCCAGGTGAATTGCTGTGTTCTGGACCATTGCAGTACCCTAGTGGCAGTCTGTGTGGTAAGGAAGTTGATCTGAATGCAGGTCTTGAGCTCGGCCTCTGAACCCCCAGGCAAGAAGGGCTTGGAAGTGCTGCAGTCAGTATTGCTTATCAGAAGGCAACTTGTATCGAAAGATCCAGACCAGAAGCTACACTGATGGGTCCTGGAGAGAGAGAGAGAGAGAGGTCCAGTCCCCTTTGGCTGGAAGGATGAGCCAAGCCAACACAAGGTTTCACTGGGAATGAGTGAAGGGGGAAGGCTGTCCCCAGAGGACAGGAGATGCCTTTGCCAAGATGAAAGAAAAAAACCCCAAAGGGCTACTCCCTGCCGTGCTCCCCAGACCACCTTCTCTGAATATGCAAATGATGGGCAGGTCCCAGAGGGCCCAGGGCAGGCCTCAGGGGTAGGTTTCACAGAGCTCTCACACCATGCTGTGGTTAGAAGTGGCCAGGCCAGTACTCACTGTAACACTCTCTTTGCTCTTCTCAGCTGAACCTTCCTTCTCCTTCGGGGTGCTGGCTGGCTCTGTGGGTGCAGTCTGCACACCTGAGCTGGGCTGGGATGATTTGTTTAATGTTTCTGTGCTAATCTCAGTGTCTGTTTCCTGCTGCGTTGCAGTAGCTGGAAGAAAGGGAAGAGAGAGTGGCCACTACCCAGGTGTGCCAGCCCACAGTCACTGCAGCCAGCAGGTGAGGCACACTGGGTCACTGTGGGTCACCCAACCTAGGCCCCAGCTGTGAACAGACAACCCAGAGCAAGGGTACCTGACTGTGTGCAAGACTTCATGTGCTCGGGCCAGTGAGCCTGCTGGCAGGGGTAGTCACAGTAGCTGGTGTTCCAGCAGCAGTAGAAGATGGCCTCTTTCTTGCAGTTGGCACACCACTGCTTCTTCTTAGTTTCATCCACTGCTTGCTGCTTCTCCAGCTCCAGCTGCTTCTTCACCTCCGCAATCAAACGATCTCGCTCCTGCTCCAGGCTCTGGCGCATTTCGGCCATCGTCAGCTCTGCTCAGAACACAGACAGACAAGTTTTGCATTGTCTGCCTCCCAACAGCAAAGTGCAAACCAAGGATCTGCACGAGTTCAAAGGCAACACAAACATAAAAGCAACAACAATCACAACACTTCCTGGGTCTGGGTATCTGTTTTGTACCCACTTGGTAAGTTTACGTCTCCCATCTTCAGTTCTCCTTTTGGCACCAGGGTTGTCACCCTCAACCCTTTTGCCTCCCATAGCTCTGGGTGTCCCACAAAGGATGAGAACCCAGGGGTGCCAGGTGCACCATGAACACAACAAGGATGCTCCTCACATACTTCATCTGTACAAGCCCAGACTAATGTCCTGCTCCAGTACCCACAGGAGAGAACTGCATTTCTTCTCTCATCTCCTAAATGAGCAACAACAGAACAACTCTCCATGGTGCCAGGTCCCAGAGGGGCACTGACAGAGCTGTGCAAACTCATCACTACATGAACAAAGTTGTCAGTCTGAGCCTTACTTGAGGACTTGTCTGAGAGCCACCTCCTGTTACGGCAGTATGAAGAGATCCCTGTGGTAAGCAGCAGGGAGAGCTCGACAGAGCCTTCACGAGTGGGCAAACAACTGCAGTGTTCCAGCTGCAGCCACCTGCGCTCGGTGTGGACCTCTCAGCCTGCTGACAAACTCTGAAGTTGACAGACTTTCAAACTACCACTAAAGGTGTTTATTTAAATCAGCAGCTCAAAGTTGAAAACCTTTGTTTCTGAGCACACCTAAGGGCTCTGTGAGTTGCAGAGGAGTTGCTGCCACATCCAAGTGACCGTGAAGAACGCTGTAACTGGAGGGTAGCATGGGGATAACTGCTCTGCCCTGATCTGAAACAGCAAAATGTTACTAACAAAAGTCTAACTCTGGAGTTCTTCAGCCCCTAACTCACTTTGATTTCAGATGCACTCTGCAAAGAGTCAAAAAGTGGAGGAGGGCACTCTCCAGACAGTCCTAGGGCAGTCTGCATGCAGCTTAAAAGGTTTGATCACACAGCTGCAACCTCCTTCCCACCAAGGTGTCCACTACCACCACACAGCACATTGCACA
>VWYK01040943.1:0-20391 GCA_013399775.1 Semnornis frantzii | reverse complement strand
AGTCCAGTCCTTCATGATTACTGCTATTTTGTTAACCTTCCTAATCTAAATTCAGAATTAATTTGGTTTCATGTGGAAATCAAGTCAGGGCAATTTCAACTAGATCCAAACCCCATTTAACTGGAGATGCTTGTCTGAAGTCTCACAAATAAAAGGATTGCCTAAAAGAATAATTTTTTTTTTTTTTACAGGAGAGTAATTCATGTCAGAGATTCATTATGCTGAATTCATTTTTGTGCTGTTGATTGTACTTGTAGTTAACTAGTTTAAGTAGACCAATAAGTCTTTTTACCCACTTCTATCCTGCAAGTTGACTCAGGTGAACCAGCTTGAGGAGTTTGCACAGACTGTTTGCAGAAGTGTTTGTATAAAAGGCTGGTTAATATAGACAGGCACTTTCCAGAGCCCACCAAACCATGTGAGTCCATATAGTGAGTTCCATGAAAACTTATGAAACTTTCTTTCACACTGGTCATCCCTGTATGTCTACTGACAGTCCTTTCTTTACTGCCCATTATTGGGAGTGCCTTCCACTCCCTCTCTCACTCTGCACCTCATGACTATATGCCACAGTTACAAGGGTTCATACAACACTTCTATTTTTAGCACTTTGTTCCTAGCTCTTAGTACATTTTCTGAGCAAGATAACATCTTTCTCTGGAATTTTGATATGGGTTTGTTATTATTTCCAAAATGATGAATGCAGCTAGGATTGGTGGAATCACCTGCAAATAACATGGACTGTAATTTTTTGGCATTTGCTGTAACTGAGCAGTTATTTATAGATTTTTTTTTTTCCATTATGAGCTAGCTGTGAGTACACCTGCAACACTAGCAGATAGATGGTTTACTTGCTGTGCCAGTTACAGGAGGTAGCAGTTAAACAGTGAAACACAGCACATTTAGCTTGTTTGTACTTATTTTCCCACTGGTTCCCCACTGTCACCAACCAGTTTAGTAGCTCTCGTCTGCTCAATATTCTTACAATTATTTTCATTCCAATCAAGGAGTCCTAACAAAATCATTGTCAAGGATCATTATCCCAGTTCTCCATATCTATATATATATGAAGAACCAAAGAGAAAGCTTAGGTTCTTTGCCTGAAATTCCAACACAATTTAAGGTCTCTTTGAACTACCAGGTTGGTAGCGTCATTAAGAGGTTAGGGGTGCAGGAAGCCCTCTGAGGGTCCCACCATGGCAAGCTGCCTCCACCATCAACAGGTCATAGAATCATAGAATCAGCCAGTTTGGAAGAGACCTCCAAGATCATCCAGTCCAACCTAGCACCCAGCCCTAACCAATCAACTAGACCATGGCACTAAGTGTCCCATCCAGGTTTTTCTTGAACACCTCCAGGGACAACAACTCCACTACCTCCCTGGGCAGTCCATTCCAATGGTAAATCACAGAATTAACTGTGTTGGAAAGACCTTCAAGATCATCGAGTCCAACCTATCGCCCAACAACTTCTAATTAACTAATTAAACCATGGTACTAAGTGCCTCCTCCAGCCTCCTTCTAAACACCTCCAGGGATGGAGGCTCCACCACCTCCCCAGGCAGCCCATTCCAATACCAATCACTCCTGCTGGGAAGAACTTCTTCCTAACATCCAGCCTAAACCTGCCCTGGTGCAGCTTGAGACTATGTCCTCTTGTTCTGTCACAATCACTCTCTCTGCCAAGAACTTCCTCCTAACATCCATCCCAGAACTCCCTTGGCACAACTTGAGACTGTGTCCCCTTGTTCTGTTGCTGGTTGCCTGGGAGAAGAGGCTGATCCCACCTGACTACAACCTCCTTTCAGGTAGTTATAGATGGCAATGAAGTCCTGCACCTGGTGGTGGGAGCAGAGAAATAGCTCTCCCACTTCTACACACATGGAGATACAGGGTAAATCTTAGTAAGACAAATGTTAGAACAAAGTCGTCTGATCCAGGAATTCTCTCCTGTTCCCAAAGTCAGGATCAGAACACCAAGCCCTGTAGAATTCTTCCCTTTAAGAGAATTGTTTTGCTTCAAAATGTTTGAATTTATCCCTTTCCCACTCCAAAATCTGAAAAAAGCCTTATTAGCCACTCTGACAGCTATTCCTCCTTGAATACCCCTCTCCTCCACGACCTCTCAACTACCCTGTCCAAAACAATCTCCTGGAGGATAAATTTTTCAAGAATAATAGACTTTTTAAAGGCCATGAAGATAACACTTTGTAAAGAAGGAAGGAAA
Organism: Semnornis frantzii; assembly: GCA_013399775.1. Lineage (NCBI taxonomy): Eukaryota > Metazoa > Chordata > Aves > Piciformes > Ramphastidae > Semnornis > Semnornis frantzii. Next base: position 18,165 of record VWYK01040943.1, on the reverse strand, counting down.
ACCAACAATGGGAAACTGCCCTATCTAGGTTAAATACATATTTTGGTATAGGTACTATTTACGCAATAGAGCCTAATGGCTTCTTCAAAAGCCATTAAGGTGTATTAAGTAAATACATAATTTGGTACGTGAGCTAATTTTGAAAGTACCTTGTTCTGTTTACAATACATTCTTTCAGGTCTGAAATCTACTCCTCTGAAGTGCCTGAAGAGTGACTCACAAATGGATCCCTAATCCGCAGCAAGGAAATCACCCCCTAAAACCCAGACAGGCTTCTAAAAGTCTACATAGATGGTTGGAAAGAAAAGAGAAAAGAACCTAAATGAATACTAACCAGTTGGGTGCTCTGCAGTGTGCTGAGTCTATAGGATAAGTTATGCTACCAGTGACACTCCATCCACTCAACACAGAACATCCCATGTGAAATACCACTGCATGGGATATGCACATGTGAGGACATGCACTCAGAGCTAGAGTGTTAAGAGAATGCTGATGGAAAAGGAGGATGGAGAGAGACTGTTTACAAAGGTCTGTAGTGATAGGATGAGGGGCAATGGCTTCAAAGTAGGAAAGAGCAGATTTAGATTGGATGAAAGGAACTGGTTCTTTACTGTGAGGGTGGTGGGACACCTGGAAGAGGTTGCCCAGAGAAGTGGTTGGGGCCCCACTTCTGGAGATACTCAAAGTGAGGCTCAACAAGGCTCTGGGCAGCCTGATCTATTTGAGGATGCCCCTGTTGTCTGTAGAGGGAGTTGGACTGGATGACCATTGGAGGTCCCTACCAAACCAGGCCATTCTGTGATTCTATAATATGAAAAGTGATGTTCCAGGAAAGGTCATGGAATCGACCAAGTCGAAAGAGACCTCCAAGCTCATCCAGTCCAACCTATCACTCAGCCCTAGCCAGTCAATCAGACCATGGCACTAAATGCCTCATCCAGTCTTCTCTTGAACACCTCCAGGGAGGGCAACTCCACCACCTCCCTGGGCAGCCCATCCCCATGCCAATCACTCTCTCTGTGAAGATCTCATTTGTATTGTGTAGTATGTTAGTCAACTTAATAAATGACAACAGTAACTCCTGTTCGGGGATCCATCTGAGCTAAGACTGCAGATCCAAATGCTCAGACAAAATTTTGGATCCAGTTCTGAATTTTTTTTCAGTTTATATCATCTACAGAAATAGCAAACATCCTGCTTGTCTCTTCCATAGAGGATTTTGTACCAATACTGAGATCTCCATGAACCTCTTCACTTTTTACTGAAGGTGAGACACAAATATCCTTCCTGCTTTTGGTGTGCACTTTGCAGCAGAAACTCTCATCCTATGACGAGTGTGTACATCATTACATATATAACTTGGCCCAATCCCCAGCTCTGCCCAGTGATTTAAATGTCAGATAGAAATAAAGATAATCCACACACATTTCTGAGGAAGGTTACGGAATTCCTTCCACTGATGTCAGCACACATTGCAGGAGATTGGAGACTGAAGAACAACTAATTAATCTGTACTTTATGACAGAGGGGAGCAATATTTATTTTTGTTAAGTCATGATGCAGGCTAAGAGATAAAATTTTAACCTCCTGATCTGCCTGAGCGCCAGTTTGGAAGGCAGGAAGTTCTGTGCTCTAAATCCAATTATCCAGAAATATTGAACTGTCCATTTATACAGATGACTACAGCTATTTATCCTAAAACTTATCACAGTAATGTCTGATATACAGAAGTACTTTTTTTTTTTTTTTCATCTTACAGATGGGAAACCGAAATGGAAAGAGATTAAATAGCTTGCATCAAGTCACATAGAAAGTTGTTAGAGGATCTGGGAACCAGATTACTTCAGTTTTGCCTCCATACCTTGATTGCAGGGCACTCCTCAGAAAGGCCATTCTGGTAACAAAACAGTATATTAAACCAGATGTGATTAAACTCCATATAAATGATATATACTAATAAAACATATTTCTTTGTCTGAGAAATGGGAGACATTTAAGACAAGGAATGGGGTGGGAGGCCTAGATCGAAGGAATAATATTCAACGTTAAGAAAATGAAGTCATAAAATCTTTGTCAAGCATTGCTCAACTCTTCAAACCATATGGAGCATGACTGCTGGGCTTCATATAATGCCCCAAATGTTTTTCATTTTCAATTCCACCGTTCAGAGCAAAGGCATAGTGCAGTAATCCCCTCCTTCCGTTAACTACCAATTGTTTCTTTTGCCAACCTTTTTGCTTTAAAATATCATTTTTTATGAAGGATAATGTTATATAGTGGAAAACTGTAAAAATTTTATGGATAGCCTTGGTGCTGAGAAAATGCATTCTTTCAACAGTTCTATTATATATATATATTTTTTTTTGTCCATTACACATTTACAGGGTTTTCTCCGTTGTATATATGTGTGGTTTATAGTTCATTCTAGACAAAAGGCATTATGTTAACAGTCCTATCATTTAGAACTTTAATTCACTATTATGTTTTTACCTTTTTGTGGGAAGAATTATATATTTTTTAGGCTTTTTTTCCCCTTCTTGGTAGTGCTCAGTGTTAAGAAGAGTAATGGGCAATCCTAAAAAAGGTTAGGTGTGAGTAACTGCTCAGTGGTTCGAAGGTGTCTCTGAGCCACAAGAATAAGTGTGGAGACAGCACCCAACAAATCAGATGGGATGATTTAACTCCAGTATGAGGCAGGCTTATGTGCCATGTGCCCTCAGTCAAATGTTAACCAGTCTCCCAGTCCCTGTGCTTTCCCCATGTCACTGCTGTTAAGCAGCTCTAGCTCTCATGAAGTCCCTTCATGGGTAAACCAAGAAGAAAAGTGCTCATATCAAAGGAGTGAAATGCGTTTACTTTACCTTTAAGAGATGGCTATAAACTCTCTTTTGACATTCCTTCCTACTAACCAGCCCAGTCCACTCTTTTAAAGATTGACATTTCTTTGCTCTGCATCAGGCCTCAAGCTTTTAAATGTCAGTCTGGACTCCAAAGGTCTACTTATAATCTCTGCTGGTTCACAACCACCTTGCTGCAACCCCTACCTTTCTTTGAAGCTGTACTCTAAGGCACAGCTGAGCTGCTGCTGCCATTTCTTTTTCCTGCATGCTCTGTTGAACAGTCCAGTCCAATGTAACATGAGCTTATGGAACATATCACAGTGCTAAGACAGCGACCTAGCCCAGAGACACTTAGGCTACTACAGTTAGAGTGAAGCCAGAAGATGAGAAACTAATACAACGGAGGGTCAAGAACACCAATCAGAAAGTGTGACCTCCTGAAAGCCTCCTGTTATCCCTGTTCTTCAGCCAAATGCTTTTGAAATTTTACAGTGATTAATGGGGTCCAATTTGAGAAGAAAATTAAGAGCAAGTTTATTTTTATGGTATGGGATTTTGATATGATATGGTCCTTAAGTTTTCAAGAAGCTAATCACATTCACAAGCAATTAAATACTACAACTTGTCTTCTTTCTTTTCACCGTATATTGATATTTGCAGTGACACAGAACTGCTATGCTTACATGGTTGTGAGTTATTCTGAGATCTGTTGTTCATTGCCTTTCATACATGTCAGTTAATGGGCATTCCCTGAGCATCTTTTCCCCTTAAGAGCAAGGGAATCCATGTAAAATATTAATGGCAGATACTTTTTTTTTCCCCCATGAACACCTCAAAGCCGCAAAGGACATTCTGTTCATAAAGAAATGTTAAATTGAGAATCAAAATACAGTGGAAGCCAAACACTACACTAACACAAGAAGCAGACATTCATAGTAACTTGGATACACCTTATTTGAGGCTAGTTGGTTCAAGTTATTTACACAGTGGTCTGAAGGATAGTCTTCATCAGAGTATGAGATCATACATGTACCCTTAAAAAACACTCACAGAAACCTGTGAAATCATTTTTTGCTGTCTCACAGGTCAAACCATTGCACTATTTACCACTGACAACTCTTCTGCTACCAGTTATTGAGGCAGGGAGAAGAGGCTTGTCCAGCTTCATGGGTAGTTTTACTGACCAGTTGCTACATTACCTTTAATGACTTCAGGTATCTATGCCTGCTAGTAGTTACTCCTGCTAGCTGCCCCTGCAGCTCTGCTCTTACACGTTGAGTCACTCCAGTTTTCCAGAGTGTTTCTGTTATTTCAGAATGGATGAAGTATGTTCTGAATCCAGACAGGGTCTTTATCACAAAACTATTCCTCTTCCATCTTTCTCTTTCACCTTACTGTTGAAGGCTTTATTAGGATGAGTGCCTCAATAATGACACACTGAGGTTCTTCACAAGAAGACAAATGTCTTCTCCACCTTTGTAGCTTAGCAGTTTGGAAAAGAAGGATGAAAAGATATTATGAAAGGCGTGCAAACAAAACTCTGGACCTTCCAATCCAACCCTCTGCTTCTTCAAGAGAAAGTAGTGTGGGTTGTGGAGCTATACCTTACAGTGACACATGAGGACCACAGTGCCTGATAACAGTTTTAGAAAGCATCAACCTCTTTCTAGAAAAAGTTGGGTATACAAGACTCACAGAGTGGGGAACATCAGACAGATTTCCTACCTAGAGGTAATCAAGACATAAATAATCAAGGAAAAAACTCACATAGTCATTAAAGCACATGTACCAGGATATTTGCAAAGGAAAATAACAGAATTTCCATTTGCGAAAGAAAAGGCTTGACTTGCTGAAGCCAGACTCTAGTTATCTGTTCTCATCACTAAAGTAACAGGAGCTATAATTTGTGAAAATATAGTAGCCTTCCAGAATCTGAAGGGGGCCCTACAGGAAGGCTGGGGAGGGACTATTGACAAGGTCTTGCAATGACAGGACAAGGGCCAATGGGTTTGAACTGACAGAGGGGAGATATAGACTGGATGTTAGGAGGAAGTTCTTTGCAGTGAGGGTGGTAAGACACTGGCACAGGTTGCCCAGGGAAGTTGTGGCTGCTCTGTCCCTGGAGGGGTTCAAGGCCAGGGTGGAAGAGGCCTTGAGCGACCTGTTCTAGTGGGAGGTGTCCCTGCCTATGGCAGGGATTCGGAACTAGATGATCCTTGAGGTCCCTTCCCACCTTACCATTCTGTGATTCTATAAAACTCACTGCAAACTGTTCTCAAATAACCCACAAGCTGGATTAGAAATTATTTAACTAATAATTTGAAATTACAACAAAAAATAAATTTAAAAAAGAGGAAAAAAAATCAGCAGAGTATTTTCAGATCATTCATAAAAAGAAGAGATTAAATGTCAGATAAATGATTCATTATGGATTATTCATTCAGCCTATGTGTGAACCTGTGACTGGAGAAAACCAGTTACATCCATACCCTACTTTTTTTGCTTTAAATGAGCATGCTCAGTATAGGCTATTGTTTTGCTGGGTTACAGAAGCATTTCATAAGGGCTTCCCCATTTATCACTTAAAAGAAAAAAAAAATAGAATTTTTAAAAAAAAAGTGAGGACAACGACCCTTCTGGAGTCTGAGTGCATATGTTCAAAGTAACTCTGCTGCATAAGCCAACAGAAAATTGGCCCCCAAAATGACTTATAAAGGGATTTTGTAAGACATGAACAGAACAGCATGGGCTCTGGCTAGGCAAAGAATTCAGAGTTGTAATAGAAAACATTTATTTGGCTACAGCTAAACATCCCAACACATGTTAGCATTTGCTGCCAATATGCTTCCTAATTAAGAACAACATAAAATCATAGGAAATCCTGTATCCCTGTCTTCATGCACTTTCCTTGTATCTTCAGTGTCCTGGCTCTGTTTCTCAAGTATAGACTGCACATGAGAAAGGTTAATTCAAAAGTAATGTTTTGCCAGCCATTAACTGTGTTGTCATTAACAAGATTAATGTACATTCCACTATGCATCACCAAGTGCATTCCCCCTCCTGCCCCCACCCACCCTTTAAACAACTGCTCCTATTAAAACCTAATGAGCACAGCACAATTTAAAGAATAGCACCATTTCTGCTGGGCAAAGTGTCGTCTGTAAACCATATAAAGCTGCAGGATTATTAAGGATCTAATTGAAGGGCAGCTGAAAAAAAAAAATCTGTTTTCCCTTGGACTATGAAGTCTTGGCCATGTTTATATATTTTATCACAATGAACAGATTTCAAGACGAAGGACAGACTAGTATCTGTTTTTCCTCCTAGCACCCCTCTTCCTTCAATCTCTACTCTCCCTTCATCTGAAACCATTCAGACACTCCTGATATGCACAGTCCCCCACCCAGATTACCTCCAACTCATCATCCAGTGATTACTGCACAGATAAACAGTTGACTGGACCCTTCTAAACAATCGTGAGATACATTTTTTAATAAGCTGCTCTTAGAAGACCCTAATTCATCAGCATAGATGGAGCCTGGACTCTTCTGCCTGGTCAAAGTTGTTCTGTTTGTCCCAGAGGAAGCAGCAAACAAATTGCTGGGTGATTATACGTGGTGTTCCTCCTTCATTTTCATACCAAAGAGGCCACCAGTTTGGAGAGCAAGAGATCAGCCATGAGAAGTTTCCAGTTGTTCATTAGCTTCTTCAGAAATTTCATGACTTTTAATTTTTTTCTTTTTTGCAGAAAATTCATGCTCCCTGCCCTGCTCTTTTCCTGCTTCCTCACTTGACTTTTCTGTTCCCCCACCCCCCACCNNTTTGTTCTCTGTCATGGCTGCTCTCCCAGTTGTTCTCCTCTGGGGCCCTGAGTTTCCCTCAGCTAATGAAACAAGAGCTGCCTACCTCCCTTGCTTTTGCAATCCAGCTGTTTCCTTTTTAAAATATAAACTCATCTTTATTCAGTGAAGTTCCTGTGCGGGGTCTGATCCTTTAAGAGGAGATTGAATTTTTGTGACAGAGAGAGGGAGGGAAAAAATAAACTTTGTTGGAGGAAAAGCCCTTTGGGTAGAAATCCAACCAGCTTTCTCTTTTAGAGGCAAAGTGAACTGGGTCGTTATTTCACTTAGCACCTCTTGGCACCTTGACACTGCAGAAGTCTCCTTGACAGTCTCCCCTCCCTTTCCCTCCTTCAGCTCCTAAAACCTCCCACCTTGAAAGCTTAATGTTTCCTGGCCTCTGTGAAAGTGTAGCCTAACTAACACCACAAACCTGGATTTTATATGATTAGTTAGTGAAAACTTGCCAACTTTAGGTGCAGCCTGCCAAGTCAAGTCAATTTGCTGTGATGCTTTGACTGTGCAAGTAGGTCTTAATCCCCCTTTAATCTCCAGTGTACCCTTGACATCATGGAAATTACTTACAAAGCTAATGTCATCAGATGATCCATGTTAGCTATTTCAGTGAATGTTCTTCTGCACAATAGAGCAAGTTTACCTTGTAAGACACAGGCCTCAAAATATTTTTGCTTAATGAGCCCAGCAGATATCATCTTACAAATGGGGAATGAAAACTCCTTCTTCTGCACTATAACTCCCCAGGCCCCATGTGACTTGGAACTTACATGCTAGCCAGGCATCAGGTCAGCGTATTTTATTTCATGTCTGATTGATTGGATAAAGAGATTTACATAGTAGCCACAACAGCTATGAGTTATTGGGAAGGCAACTTTCTCTTTCCAATTCTGCAAGGCCACTCCCATGCCAAAAACATTTGGCCAACACAAAAAGTTCTACCAGAATCGTGTCTGATCCTGTGTTCAGTCCTTGAGGACAGAAAGGAACCAGAAGGATAATGCCACATGGCACATGTGGCAACCAAGGTGAAAACAAAGGTGTCTAATAGCAAGGAGTTAACTCAGTCATTATTTATTAATTTAACAATAAGGACTTCCATTTACATGATGTCCTTCATCTCAAAAGCACTCAAAGTGCTTCATAAACCTCCAAAAATGCTGTGCAACCTACATTAAAAAATCGTTTTACCTACTACAAGAGCATTGCCAGTACTGGAAGAGGAGCAGGATGCACATCTCCTGAGAAGCCTGCACTGCTGCTGCCCTGCTCTTAAGGCTAATTCTAGGGTCGAAGACAGGAAGTGTGAAAGGAAGTCTATGTCCTCTTGCATCTATAGGAGCCGTTCATGATTTGAAGAGGAGCAGGGTCACTGGGGTCAGCATTCTCCTGTAAAAGGAAGACAGCCTAGAGGACTAATTTTAAAGGTCTGCTTGCTCTTGTGTCAGGGCAGTCGTCTGCACAGACAGTTTGTGATTAAAGAGTGACTCATTAGTGTCTTAGAGGGAAGAGGAGCACTTATGAATGCTCCTTCCTGGATCACTTAAGAGGGTTTTAGGAGCTGTCTCATCCTAGCACCATTCTACCTGTTCCTCACTCTAGTTTGACATTGCCCTTCAGAAGCCAAGGAGATGTCTAACATTCATTTGCCTGGGAACAAGACCACAGATTTCATTTGTGATAAAGGATGAAAAACTGACACATGGCAGAACATCTATAAGCAGCCAGACCCTGAGAGGAAAAAAAACCCGCACACATCTATCAAGACAAAGGTGTAAAAGATTGTTCATGTACTGTATTCATCTATAAAGCTTGTGCTTCACTTGCAAAGTACAAGATTGGATGTCCAATACCAGTATTTACATCTGATTTTTAACTAATCTAAGAAAAATAATGCCAACTTTTCTTCAACATAAGGCTCCAGTCAGCTACAACTTTGCTCACTGATGAAAGGAGATTTTTTTTTTTACCCCCTACAAATATGTGGCCCTTGGGACGGGAAGTGTTGGCTCCACGTTGAAGGACTTTACACTGGAGGAAGAGAAGAAGATACAAACCAAGACTCAAAGTTTACATGGTGAATAAGCATCTCCATCCACTTCAGCCTGTGAGAGAAAAGGGAGATAAAAATTCACACAAAAAGCAAACCCTAAGAGGGAATTTAACTAAGAAGCAGCCACCACGGAGCTAGCAGCCTCCCAAGTTCTCACAGCAATTTTTAACTAACAGATGCAGTCAAGCTTTCAGTTTTATATTGCTGTCATAACTCATGATACACAATCTTGGGCTGTTTTCAGAAGGTCCATAGAACGAGGCCAGCTTGCGATTTCATACTGGAGGACTGCAGTGCTGCTCCACTGCCAGCACCTGTGCCCGACATCTGATCTTAGGGCTGGAGCACATCCTCTCCCCCCTCTTCCCTCTACAGGACTGGCTACACCAAGCCAGCAAAGAAGCATTCCAACAGATTATGAAGTACAACTATCTTGGCCCTCACAGCTCAGAAGAAACTAGACCTAATAGGAATTTCACACGCCATTCTCATGCATCTAAAGCAAGCTATACGGGTAGGACTGCAAGGCACTTTCTGCCCATGTGCTCATCTGTGACCATGAGACATGCAGATCCCTAAATGCTATGATTAGGTGAAGGATAATGACAGGGACAACTGTTGTGGTGAAACATGGGATCAACAAAATGAACGCATTCTTAGAAAAGGTGGCAAAGACGCAAATGGGAGCCACTGATGCTTCCAGAGAATGGTTTGCATTGCTGAATTGATCCAAGGAAGAGTATACCTCTTCCTGTGAGGGAGAGGGGCAGTGCAAAAGCACATCATCTTGGGTACTGCCTCGGGAATACGAAGGCCTCCACCAAAACAAAGGTGGTTTAGCTCCTAGTCAAGTATTTGGGTAGAGAGAAGTATGAGACTAACTCTAAGCTTCCGCAGTTCTAATCCTCCTGGGACAGCGACTGGGACAGTGACAGGAACATAACAGTCTGTTCAGAAATCCCTCAGCACTGTGGCTCTTTTTATAGATCCCAAAGCAATGGAATGAAGAATGGAAAAGCACTTTGGTGTCACAAAGTGCACAGGAGGGTTCACAACAGATCGGATGACTAAAGAGTGAAATATTAAATTCATCTTCTCCTGAACTGTTAAAAGGCAGGGGGGGAGGCAGGAAAGGAAGTTCATTACCCTCTCTCAACTGGAGGATCCAAAAAGGGCTCCGTTTAGACAGCATTTCTTCCTAGAAAACTTTATTAGAGAGTCTTCACCAAAATGCAGCAACTTTTTAAAATAAATCAGTGGGCATTTCCCTTTAGTTTTTGAGGTCAGTACTCTGACTACTGCCTCTCAGGCAGGTGTGCTAAAAGCAGTTAGGGCCAGTTCCATGAAAGTTATTCAGGCATCTCACTCCTATTGAAGTGTCTAAATATCTTTGTGGAAATGGCCTTTAATCTTCGCATGAGCTGTGATCCCAGCAGAGAAATCTGAGTCCTTTAGAGGAGACCCTCACTTCTGCCTGATCCAGGCTAATTCAAAGGATTACCACTCAGAATATGGTGAGAATGGGCTGTTGTGCTGTTTCCAGGAGGACAGAACTTTTAAAATATCCAGCTAACTTTAGACACACATCGGGCTCCAGTGCCAAGCTAAAGGACAGGAATTGCAGTGAAATCCTATTAACTGAGGGCATTACAGTCATTAAGTGAACCACTAAATGCAATTTTGTGTTGAAGAACAAGAGGAAGGAGCTAAAAAAGGAAACTACATCTTATGAGGGAAGGGAATTCCCTGTCCTCTCAGAGGCAAACTTCAGGTTTCAGTGACGTCTAGCAGGGGTTTCAGAAGCTAGGTGTGCAATAAATGACATGTGCTGCTTTTTTTAGTGCAAGGTTTCATGCTCAATCCTGTTCACAACCCGGATACATTATGCTCCCTTGCGCCCTTTAATGCTACAGGGTACTGATAGGCTTTATAGGAATGCAAACAGAGAGCATTCCACCTGCATCCACCAAAGCATTTAAAGATTCTATTAATCTGATGTCTTAATTGGTTTTGAGATTAGGAAACAGCAGAGCCTTTGTTCTCACAGGCTGGGTGCTCTTCTAGAGAAGTGGTGGAGGTGGTTTGGTTTCCGTATATTGAGGTTATTGATGTGGCAGGGAAAGGAGCAGTGCAGGTGATTCATAAGGGTCGCCAATTAGACACCAATTTCTTTGGAAGCTCATGATGTTTTGTGGATCAGGAATGAAAGTGCTCTGCTGTGTAGTACCTGCACAGTAGCTGTGTTCCTGTTCCACTGTTATCAGCCAAAAGTAGAAACCATATTTGCTCAAAGTTCAGGGCTGCTAAAGCTGAAGAAAAGCATTGGTCCTCTTGGATCTTATACCAAGTGAAATAAGACATTTGGACTGGTTTGGCTTTTCCCTAATGTCAAGACAGGGTTGGATTGGGATGAGAGCAAGATTATCAGAGGGAACAGGAGCTGAGAGGGATCCAAGTGCATTGGAAGGAAATCAAAAGGCAGGGGAGAAGGAGGCTACCACATTGTGTCTACTGGGCTGGTCAGGAACAAAGATTAGAAATTACTGAACAAGATGGTCCATAGCTACCAGTGTGGGCAGTGACCCTGCTACTCACCGTAAATGTCCTGAAGTAAGCAGCAACAAGAAAAGGACATGGTAAAAGTGCTGTCTAACTTGGGCAATGCCCATTTTAAACCAGAAGAGAATGTGGTGGAGATAAGGAAGTCCAAAGGGAAGCAATCATAAGATCTAAGTATCTGTAAGTTATTTCATGGGGAGGTATCTAGCAGCACAGTTTGGATGAGCCAGCAACGATTGAGCCTCAGGTCTGAGTTGGCAGAGGTGAGTCCTGGGTCAAAGTAATGTAGACTTTCCAAATATCGCCTGGAAAGATCAAATTGCACAAGCAACATCAGACCTGACTGCTGTATGGACACCATCCGATTTGTAAATGCACCTGTGAGCTCCAGAATGCTCCCTCCCTTTTCCACACTTCTCTTTTGGTACAAAATTCAAGGTTAATTATTTCATATACCAGGTAAGCCAAGTTAACATTTTGAGTGTCATTTCCCATGTATGCCTGAGTGCCTGTTGGGATTTGTTGCTAATAATGCCTCTCAAACATTATGCAGCAACAAGGAGTTTTACAGAGGAGCAGACACTTTATGGAGTGACATTGCTAAATCACCCTGTAGACTTCCTAGTAGCAATAGACTTTTTTTTTTTTTACTTGAGTCTCCTATGAGCTTATTTACAGAGTCAATTAACAAAAGATAACCTCCCATTGTGCAATCATCAATAAATCAATTCTGTTAATACTATCTTGGAATGTCCTCCACTATTTACTTTAATATTGTTGACTTTCAGCACTTAAGCAAGCCAGCACCATCAAGTTTCACTTGATTATGGGTTAATGGATTTTGCAGTAGCCATTAATAAACACAAACTGTTTTGGAAAATATTTAAGTTTGTCGAATTTAACTACTTGCTGAGGACTAAAAACTACCCCTCAATGAGCACATCTGACAATTACTTTAAGAGGGACTGTCCCACACTGTAAGACTGCACTACTGCACCTGTGTATTTTGCTGTCTTACTATTGTTATAGCATTTCTGTCCTTAACCTATAACACTCTTCCAACTGTGAAGTGTGATTATTGACATAAATGTGTGTTAAGTCTTAATTAAACCATCCAGTTCAGTGTTTTTCTATTATTTGATAGATTCCTATCCCAAACAGTCTACTTATCCACAGAGGAAATGCTGCTGCATTGACTCACAATGAGTAGCACTTTACTACATGAGTAGTCCCACTGATATCAGCTCTGCCAGCATGTATGATGCCACATCCATTAATGTTCATCAGCACAGAAGGGTCCGTTAGTCACGCTGAATTGTGCCTGCTTCCACAGCAGAATGATTTATATCTACAGGACTGCTCAGCATGAGCAAGGACAGTGGAATGTTTCCCTAAATAGACAATATATAGGCACAGGAATGGGGCAGGGTCATGTTAAGGAAATCCAATGCCCTCAGCTCCTCCTGCAACCACCTTTACCCAAAACTCCAACAAGAGCATGCTGCTTTCAGGGCAAAATATAACTAATGCCAAAGCAGCAGTTTTGACTTTGTTGCAGGTTGTTTGTGGTCTCAGGCAGATAACATAACCTAGGGTTTTGGTAGGCACTTGTTTTAGGTTTTCCTTTGCACCCTTGGCATAATGATTTTATTTATTATTATTTTTTCTGTGATATGGCTCCAAGGCAGCCTTAAGGACTTCTACTTTATCAAGGACTAAAGTAGAATCAGGAAAATTGGTTAAAAAAAAAAAAAAAGAGACAACTGAACATTGCCATCTTACCTTTGAGGTAAGAAATCAATTATTTCACTTATTCTCCTACTGCTTCAGAAGTCAGTAGCCTTGGCAGTAAATTGAATATTATGCTGCCACAGACAACATCTTCCTTGTCAAGCATCCAGCTCCATTCTTCTCTTGATGATGATTGGTGACTTTAAAGCTCACATGACTTCTAGATAATAAATGAAAACTGTCATTGTTCTGGGGCTGCTGGGATTCATTTTTTTCCCCTTTCCTCTTCTTTGACCTCATTGTGATATATTGTCTACTTCAGGGTGTTTGGAAAGTAAGGGAAATACTAGGCAAGGACTTTTAAAGAAAAAACAGACCTCTAATTAGATCCCTCCAACAGACCCTGCAATGACCCTGTTTAGACAGACATTAATGGATGGGCCTAACTTCTATGATTGTAGTACTGTCCTGGCCAAAACTGAGCCCAGACGGAGGCTTTTTGCTGGTGCCCAGGCTCCTGCCAATCTTATCTGCATCTTCAACCATGGACTGCGTGTCCCTGAAGTTTCCATTGCATCAGTGCTGGCAGTTGTGTGAACGCACTCTCAGCGGGGTCAGCTCATCAAACAATCTGAACACCAACATTTTTGAAGGATAGAAAAGACAGGAGGTCTCTCAGATTAATTTGACCAGGTGCCTGGTGCGAATGTGAATTGGATTTGTGGGAACATGCAACTAAAGCCAGAACTGCCTTTTGTCAGCAGCCCATGCCTAGACTGACCATGTACTGATCAAGTGACTGCTCCTGTAACCATTTGCACATCTCTGCAACTCAAACATTTGACATTCATCCGTTCTTGTTTCAATCAGGAAGCATTTTTGCTTTAGTAGTTTTGTTCATAGAATGTCTTTGTCTCAAACCTCACATTAGACAGTCTCTGAACTTCTGGAAATTTCAGCCCTCGTAACTCAGTATAACTTCAAAACCCAAACTATGTTTCACTGTTCATATGCTTTTTGAGTTGCTCATCTGGGATATAAATCAGAATGAACTTTCTGGGAGAAAGAAAATATTTTGTGTTTTTGGAGGCCTGTAGTGGAGCTGGAACTGAACCAGATGAGTATGGGGAGGCATGAGCAGAGCATGACAGAGGACTGGGAACTTGCTGACAAGGCATTTTCTTTGAAGAAAAGGCCTGTGAAAGAAAGGAGTCACAGACTTGGATGTAACATACCATGTGAAAAAGAAGAAATTTAACAGCTTAGCTATCCTGCAGTTCAGCCATCATCACATGTAGGCAAAAAAATACAATCACACCGTGCAACACCTTTGGTTAGCCTGTTAAATGAAGGCAGGCATGAACACTGAATGTTGTCTTTACCTCTGCTTCTAGGGCTGCATATTGGCAGCTGGAAGGACATATTGGCTAAGGGAGACACAAAGTCTAGAAAAATAAGTTAGAGAAGGAAATAAGCTGATGGATCATATCTTTCGCCACGAGTTAGGCTGGGTATTTCTCTGAGCTCCTTAAGGGTTATATTTGACTCTCTGCATTAATTCACTGTGAAACAAAAATATTAAAAGAAATTAAATTTCAAATAAGCTCTGTTCTAAAATAAGGAAATAGGATGCAGATGAAATGTTTCTTTTAAATCTGGGAACAGAGAGTATGAATTAAGTGATATAAAAGGTCACGTAAAATGTATGGTAATTCCCATCATCTAGCATCAGGGAACCCCAAGGCAGTGCTAACTATTGGCAATGTTCACAGGCTCACAGGATGTTAGGGGTTGGAAGGGACCCAAAAGCATCATCGAGTCCAACCCCCCCACCAGAGCAGGACCATACAATCTAGCTCAGGTCACACAGGAACACATCCAGACAGGCCTTGAAAGTCTCAAGAGAAGGAGATTCCACAACCTCACTGTTGTGCCCATCTCTAGGACCCTTACAGTAAAGAAGTTCCCTCTCGTGTTGAGTTGGAACCTCCTGTGCTGCAGATTCCATCCATTGCTCCTTGTCCTATCCCAGGCGGCAAGTGAGCAGAGCCTGTCCCCCACCTCCTGACCCCCAGCCCTCAGATATTTATAAACATTTCTTAAATCCCCTCTCAGTCTTCTCTTCTCCAGACTAAGCAGACCCAGGTCCCTCAGCCTCATCTCACTGGGCAGTGTTCCAGCACCCTCATCATCCTCATAGCCCTCTGCTGGACTCTCTTCAGCAGATCCCTGTCCCTCTTAAACTAGGGAGCCCAAAACTGCTCATTTTCATTGGTTGGAAAATCTCCACGTTTTTGAAAGTCTAAGGTAGCACTGCCCATACATGAGGAAACCAGAGCTGCAGTAACATCTCCTTTACAGCACTGGTGCAACCCATATGGCACCAAGCACTGTGTTGGCTTTCCACAGATAAATATCAAGACAGCTCCTATCCCCCCTCCCAGTGTGGATTAATGCTCCTGCCTTCTGAGGTCACACAAAAATATGTATCCCAAAGTAGGAAAGTAATAATCATGGAAATTATTTTTGTGCTTTCCTATATATATGTACACACACACATATATATGTACATATAACAAAATCATGCCCTAACCACTCACCTTGTCAGTGTACAGACATTTAAAATATCTCCCACCTGCAATGCACAGGACACATGGCTGAATAAGCCACTCTCTCACTGAACTGGATGGAGAACTGAATGATATGTTATAAATAAAAAATAGTTATGGATGCTAGGAGTTCTTAATCTCTTCCTCTTACATCTAGATCTTTAAACAGTGTTTCGGTATATGATGGGATGTATGAGACAACCCCTGCCCCTTTTACTCACTCAAGTGATCCCCATCCACTTGGGTACAAAATAAGTAATGCATGCAGAATCTGTATTTAAATAATCGTGGCATATTAGAGGGAGTAAAGGCTAAGAAGGAGCTGTTCTGGTCCATTGGGTAAATATTATGATCTTTACAGTGGAAAGTAAATGCCCAGCTATCTATGAAACCAATAGAGCTGTTCCAGTCTATCAAATTATAATTTGTGTTTTTAAAAAACAATTTTAAATGGAGTCGCTCTGATCTATAGAGCACATTATATAGCTTGGAAAGCCTCTAAATACATATTTATCTGGAAAATTTAAACAGCTCCCTATAAATAATAAGCATCTGGAGGTGGGGGAACAAGCCCTGATTAAATGTGTCATTGGTTTGCACATAAAATCAGATGAACACAGAACACCACTTCCCACAGGAATATTACATTTGAGCCCTGTCCCTTGTCTCACAAGCTAAGATGTGTCAAGTTAGGTCAGTCTTAGATGAGAGACCTCCATGGAAGACCTAGTTATTGCAAGGAATGATGCTGACAATTCTGGTTTATGCACTGTCCTCCTAGTCAGCACTGAATTAATTTTCTGGCTTGATGCTGAGGTGTGCTGAGTTGCTGTCCTTCAGTGATATCTAAAAGAAAGCCTACCCTCCACAACAGCAGCTCATTAAAGCTTCCACGGCATGCTCTGCAAGGCTGGGGTGCCAACCAATGTTCTGAAGAAGTTCCAAAAGCAGCAATTAAATTGTCTCTCAGGTCTCCCCGCAGTTTCAATCGGATGTGGTATGCTTCTTTGGTTTCTACCCTGGTGTGTAGTGTCACTAGACACCATTAGACAGCTGTTGTGCTTGAACCTTGGGATAGCTCCTTAACAGTGGTGGGTGATGCTAATTCAGTGTAACACTTATCCAACTCACAAGGCTTTCAGTGGCTTAATTAAGGTGCTGGTTGAAAGATTCTGGAAAAAAGTCTAGCATGTTATTATTTTTTTCCCTTTTAGTCATATATTTACAATTTTATCAAACTCAATGAAAGAAAAAAAAACCAACCAGGAGCACGACATGGATTAATGGGTGCAGCACTACTTGTCCACATCTCTAGGCTAAGATGGATTTGACCAAGCCCTGCCCCCTCAGTCTTTAAAGATAATAATGCACTTTTCAAAGAGTATTTTTTCTTTGTTTCCACAGTGCTGCAACTTCAGGTCAAAATGTCAGAAAAGCTTGATATTCTTGCCGTTTTTTTTTTTTTAAATCAGGTTTTGTCATACTGTTATTTAAACATAGGTTTTTGGATTTCATTTGACAATCTTTATGTAGTGGCTGGCATGGTAATTGAGTCTACTTGTCTTTTTCAGGACACCAGAAGATCTAACTAAGTCAGAATGTCTCAGTTACAGTCCAGATTTCTATTTATTACCTACCTCACCAAGGAAGACAAGGTGAGTTATCATTCAGTACAGAACCTGAAAGGCATTTATATGCTTGAAGTACTGTATAACCATCCCATACAGAAGCGCAGTGCTTGCAGCCCAGGCAAATCCCTTTGGAACAACACTATTGAGTCCAAATTGGCTATGCAACCGAGGGGAGAAATCTAGAAAGCTTACCTCCCACCCAGCACCAAAACTAACCCCTTCAGAGATTATTGATACAATGGCTTATGACAGATTGCTCCTCAGCCTTACGACTTACATTGTGTATGATAAATTCAACATGAAGTGACAGTCACAGCAAGTGTTCAAGGCTGTAACTACAAAAAAAAAAAACTCACAACCTAATTTTTTGCTGAAGTTAGAAGTCCAATGAACAAGAAAATGTGAACATATACCTACATATATATCAAAGCTGCAATCTCTGTAAATGCCATCACCATTACTTACGCCTGGGATGATGTTAATATTTGAAAATATTTCAATAGGAAGCCAATTTCAGACCTGCACATTGTAATCACCAAGACAATATTTCAGGGTTTTTCAGAGGAGAGAATGTTAGTGGTCCAAGGAAGACAAAACCTACCTGTTCCACTTAGCTCCATAGCAGATTGGATGAGGCCACCCTACACATCAGTTTGAGTGGGAAGTGCCCTCAAATTCTTTTTTATCCTGGGCTACTGCTTGTCTTTTTAAATTAGATGCATTTAGTGAGCAAAAATATACACAGAGTTTGTAATCGTGGGTAAAAATTAGCGTCACCACTTTTGGCATTAATCCAAGCATGTCCCCACTGTAGCCTTTAGCTGAATATATGGATGAGATATCTTAGTGCTCAGGTTAACACTGAAAATCTGAAGGGAGAAAAAAAAA
>VWYK01040939.1:0-15542 GCA_013399775.1 Semnornis frantzii | reverse complement strand
AAAAAAAAAAAAAAAAGGAAGTCCCCAGTCATGTCACGATTCCACCACTTCCTGCAGTAGGAAAGCCTGGGCTCCCTATGTTGTTCCACATCCACACTGGAAGTGTTGTATCTGTTGCATTTCCCTGTAGCAGTTCCAACTCCAAGAATATACAGAACACTCAAACTCAGGCATTGTGCCTTCTGATCAGTCTCAGGAGTAGTCAGTGAGCTTCGTCAACGTCTCAGTTAAATAAAGACATTACAGCCATGGATTTAAGTCTAATCATTAAATTGGTGCTTCTGCTGATCATGCACTTTGGAAGCATAGAGAGATGGCAGAACCATGCAAGCTGTCCACAGGAGACACACTGAACTGAAAATGAGAGCAATGTCCAAGCAGACACTTAAGAATGGCCTTTATAGATTTAACTTCAGAAGCTCAAATGGTTCCACTAAGGCAGTCCCTTTTGTGCAGTATTTGTACAAATCTATAACAGTCCTAATCTAATATCAGTTTAAAAAACAAAGAAACAAACTAAACCACCACCCCCCCCCAAAAAAAAAACAAACCCAAAATCAGTATGGCTGATCCAATATTTCACAGTTACTCTGCTTTATTTTACCTTCTTCCCATTATAAACAGGAAAATTCCAAGAAAATACTCAACTGAAAGTGTTTGAAATTCCATCCCTGTCCTGAGTTAGTTCAGATCTGCTTTTCATGCTCTGAGCCCAGCACTATAATGTGTCAGCACTACTTTTCCAAATTCGAGCAGCCTCTGACCTTCGGGAGAGCTTTCCATACCTGCATCTGGATCTGATCGCTGAGAACCCAGCTCACCTCTGTTAAAGATGTACTCGGGCCTTGGATTTACATCTTGCATTCCTCTGCAGCCCAAAGAGCCTGCCGTGATTAATGTGCTCCCAATGAAAACCATAGGAACTGAGAATGATTTGCAACTGATTAATTAAAATAGCATTTATCATAATAATTGATTGGTTAATTAATTACAGCCGTAACGCGGATGCCGACTGTATTTCCATAGGAATTCTTCGGTAGCGTTCAAATTCATTCATTCCCCCCCAGCTAGTTCCCAGTGCCAGCTGGGCTGCAGCTTCTCAGAGGGGAGACTTGTGCCTCCTTGCAGATAAAGCATATCCAAGGCATTTTCTCTGCAAGAAAGGTAGTGCTCGCTTCATCACCAGCACCACCTCAACCTCCTACAGTGCCTCTCGTGACTGATTCTTCCTATACTATAGAGGTGATCCAGTTGTATACAGCCTGCCAGCATGGCAGCCACAGGCACCTCTTATCTTACACCCAGCCTGTCCCAATGAAGCCATTTTCTCTCAGAATAGCTTTCTGTTGGGAGACAGCGTGGTGACAACCCCCACACCACAGTAACACATGGGAAGAATTATTATAGAATAAGAAAAGTAGGAAAAATACCTGTTCTGATGAAAAATCACAATGAAGATCCCTTGAATCACAGAAAACTTCTGGTTGGAAAAGATCTCAAAGATCATCCAGTCCAACCTTTGATCCAGCACTGAAGAGTCAACACTAAACCATGCCTTTATACACCAGGTCCACAGGTTGCTTAAACACCTCCAGGGATGGTGACTCCACCAATGTTCTGAGTAGACCATTCCAACGTCTGACAACCCTCTCTGTGAAGAAGTATCTCTTAGCATCCAGCCTGAGCCTTCCCTGGCACAGGTTGAAACCACTTCATACACATCAGACAGAATCAGGGGGTTGAGATCCCATTTGAGAGACCTGCACAGGCAGAATGCATGGCCAGTCTACCTTGCTCAGAAGGTTAAAATTAACTTTGTGAGTTTTAAAGTGTTCACTGTCCAAATGTCTGCCATGCTGGCAGACAGAGCTGTCAGCTGCTGGAGATCTCTGCCTGACCATGCTCTAAGACAGAGCAGCAGCATGTTCAGAAAGCTGGACTCAGCACAGAGTAAACTTGATGTCTAAACTCACCTGAAGGTGTTACAGGTCACACAGACAGGCCAAGGGCAGGGATGTTCTCCAGGCTATGATCTGATACAGCAGAATTTGAGTTATGTGGATGCATTTCTTAACTCTACTATGGGCTTTTCTGCATGGCCACAAGCAAAACCTTCTCACAGGAAGCTCTGTGCTCCACTTTTCATCTCTAAGACAGAAATGATGGCAATTCTCTCTCCAAGGCTATAGAGAAGATGTGCTTACGATATTAATAACTAGGAAGTGCTTAGATATTACAGCTTCAGGGGACATAGACATACCCAGAGCAGCAATCTACAAAGAGAAATACAGAATGAAGAACTTTGCTGAGGCTACCTTCTCCTTAATTCTTCCTGCTAACCCTTTTTTTTAATTTTTTTTTTATTTTTTTCCAATCTCCTGGTGCCATGAGCACTGTTGGAGTACTCACATCTTACACACTGCTGTTAGAAAGCCATGGATACCTTGGGCTGAATCTTCAGCTATGAAAAAGCAACATCAGTCCATTGACTTAAAATATGCCCAGCACCAACTTCTCCTGCTCTGCAGCTATCCACATCTCCCTAGCTCTGAAAAGATGTTGCCATCCAGGAGGAGCCTGTATCAGCAGGATAGGCAGGGGACAACCCATGGACCTTTGCCCAGGTCCTGGCATTGCTCCCAGCCGAGCATTACTTACCCCCAGTGGAGTGAGGTGCTGGGCAGGGGTGTGTGGAGCAACACAGGCATAAAAGCCAACAGAGGTGTACCTATGGCTTCCTGAAACTTGTCAGAAGAGTTTTTGCTTGAATTCAGTTTTAAAAGAGGGAAGATCAGTAGAAATAAGTGTAAGCTTTTCCCTTTTCACTCCCTTCCCCTCAGTCTCTGATCTTAGTGGAATAAAAAACAAACCACGAGGCAGAAAATCTCTTTCTGAACCAGTAGCTTAAAAAGCACAGAAGGACTCTCAGAGCTCTGCAAGGCCAGATGAGAGATGGGGGGTGTCTGTGATTTACCATTCCCTATCCCTGCCTTTGTTCTATCTTCACCTCAGCTGTCAGCTGCTTTGCACAGGGGCTGGCAGTCAGAGGGAGAGGCTGGGATGTGTGTGTGTGCATCCAGTTCAGGCTGGTTCCTGGCTCAGGGAAACATTTTATTGGATTTGTTACTCTTTGATGCTGATTAAGCCCATGGGGTAGAAAAGAGCAAAAGAGAGGGGGAGTTTGGGGGGAGGGGGGAGATGCAGTTTCCCTGTGGCTGCAATGTTTTTAATTTATTATTAACCATCTCTCATGTGTTATCTGACAGCTCTGTTCAATTCTGGATGCAAAGGGAAGCGGTGCCTGCACTTACAGTTTTCCAGGGTGTATATCCCCAGTCTCCCAAATCAAAGTCCAGGCTCTTCAAGGAGTTAACTTTGTAGATACTAATTTTGAACAAATAAATTAGCAGGAAATTAGTTCCCCAGGAATTGGAAGGTTGAACCATTTTAAGGCCAGACCTTCACACTTGTAGATGGTGGTGATAGCCCAAGAGCTCAGGGTAGGACACATTGAGGGATGGAGAGTATGAGAGGAGTCCTGCAACATGGCAGACCCTGAAATAGCCCAGATTGTGTTTCCAGCTTCTTCCTCAGGGACAGCTTTTTACCAACCTGACCCTCAAAAATGACTGAATATCTACAACCTTTGTACATTTCTCTAGCATCTCAGTCATTTCAGTGTCTAGGCACAGCACAACTATCAACACTGACCTGGCTAAGTTTCTGGTTAAGTAGCAACAGCTTCACCTTTTAAGACATTCCTTCTAAGCACCCAAGTGTTCGTGCCTCGATCCTACCTGGAAGCTTCCAGTAGTGTGGTGGTTTGAGGGGTCCCAGGTCTCCCTTAAACAAAACCACAAGGGGCAGAGGCACATCCCAGGGGATGGACCTGCTCATCCCAGGATATTGTAATATTGTTACTCTATTCCTTTTCTGGTATCACAGCTTAAAAGATAGTGCTTGACTGCACTTCTCCCCTTTCCTTTCCCTGCCTTCTCTGCTTCCAATTCTCTCTGGGAACAGCACAAGGAGATCCTCTTGCCTCATGGTTCGTGAAGGAGTTGGCGAGCAGGGAACTGAGCCACTGAGGCCTTCTGGCCCAGCTGTGGGGGGGTGTGGAGTGCGTGGCTTCGGCTTACCTTACAGCCTGACCGAAGGTGGAAGCGTGGAGGATTCTAGAAGCCCAGTTTGGGCTCTTATATTAATTCTACCTGATTGCCTTGTATATATATATATATAGATGCTTTTATAAACAGAAATTCTCTCTAAACTGCCAATCAATGTGCAGTACTCTTACTGCTGGAAAGGGGTAAGAGTCAATTCTGTTCTCCAGAACTGGGTATACTCGTGGCCCAAACTGGAACAAGTATCTGCACATTTCCCCAGCTCTGTTGCATAACTGCCAAAAGGCAGAACTGTCTCAGTTTGTTATATGGATTTGGAGATTCTGAGTCTTGCTCTCTGTTGCCTTACAGAGTCATGCACAAAGCAGAAGTTAGAAAGCCCTCTAAGCACCCCAGCAGAGCAACAGTGTGTTGACAGAGTTACAAAGGACTGTGCAACCTGTGCCACTCTAAAACCCAACCTAGAGCTTCAATTTGGAAATCCACCTTTTGGATTCCAGCAGGTGGCGATCACTTCTGACTGGTATTTTTACACAGCCAGTGGTAAGAGCCATTACCACTTCCAACATCATCAGTAGAACTGGCAGTTTTTCCTGACATCTCCTGGAAGAAATTGGGAGAGAGCAAGCTGGAACCTGATACAACGGTTGTTGGAGAGGCCTGTGTTGTCACTGATGCTTATTACATTCTGTGCCAGGCTGGTTACCAGTGCTCCAAGGCAAGGTCCTTGTAGAAATGGGCTTCTTGGTACAAAAGAGAGTCATTTAATCAGATTTTCCTATTGCAGTACAAAGAGCCTGCAGGCTGGGACAAAGGCAAAGCAAGAAGTCCACATCTTTGAACATCTTGCTACACGCGAGCCCAAAATAAGAACTAATTCAAATCAAAGATCACCACAGCTGATATAAAGAGGCTCTGTTGCAATCCAGCCTCTCTCCGTGCTTGGGTCAACCCATGTTTCTCCTTCCAGTAGGCTACACTGGTTGTTGAGAATCAGGGTTGGTGCAAGGGCATGAGGTTAATGACGTGCAAGATGTTCTGCTAATGCTCTTAAACACTGCCATCTCCTGGGAAAGAGGAGATAACACAATCCTCCCTCTCACCGACTAGTTGTATCTTCAGTTACAACTAGAGTCTGACGCCATCTGCGTGGACATCGGCAGCTCCACCACTCGTCAGAGGATTCAGCCAAAAGAGCCACCCATTAAACCAAATAGTGTCTGGAAGGGACATTTACCGTGTCAACAAAATCTAGCTACTAACAAGTTCACATTCAAGGTCAGGCTTGATGGGGCTCCGAGCAACCTGATGTAGTTGGGGATGTCCTTGTTACTGCAGGGAAGTTGGGCTAGATGACTTCTAAAGTTCCCTTCCAACCCAAACTATTCTATGACACTCTTCAAGGCCATCTCAAACATGGAGCCATGCAGCTTGCTGCAGTTTTAGGGAAGTGTGTGTATTGAAGAGGGCTCTGTAAAAGAGGACAGGAGCAGAAACAGTCTCCTTAAGGTTCACCGCAGGGGAAAACAGAAAAATAAATTTCACTTGACCCCAGGCTCCTCCGCAAGTATTACTCCCAAACCATCTATATCTCTGTTGGCAAAACCCTTCACACCATGTTTTATCTTATTGCTAAAAATAAATCACTTGTAAATTGTTTTATAAATTATGTATAAGAAGAGACCTCATATTCTAAGATGTGCTACCAGTGTATTCTGGATGATAAAGAAAAAAAGAAAAAAAATATATCTCCAAGGGTGGGAGGGGGAAGGGAATGGAGCACTTTTATAAATAATATATTCAGTGGTCGAAGAAAGTTATCACCTTTTATGAAGTGTTTGGGATTCATTATGCATAAAAAGTGCAGCAGCGCTTCTAGTCTGCGTGGTATCAGGATGTGATTATTAAGCATTACAGCCACCAACTAAGTGATTATTGGTGTCATCATTTGTTTATCTAACCAAAACCTAGACTGCCACCTCTCATCAGCAGAAACAAACAGCTGATGTGTTTGACTAGTGCCAAAGGAACACTGTCGATTATTCACAGCGAGATGATGTCCCCAGCACTGTGGGTTTCATTTGGTATTCATTGTAATAGCGCCGATCCTAATGAATTCATTTGGTATTCATGTGGATGTCACATGTATTTCCAGAGATGTTCTGCTGTAATTTAGCATGGGTTAATGGACACCTCTATTAAAGTGTTATTGAAAGTTTGACATTCAAATAACCCAGTGGAAAATCAGACAAACCTAGATATTAAAGCTGAAGGGAGAATGGGGGAGGGAACTTGACTAAGGCAAGGCTGAAATGCCACAGTAAGATAGTAACACTTATCTGCCTGCTAGGAAGGGAGAACTGTCCTGGCTCTTCCTTCTCCCTTGAACTAACCAAATGCAGCAATTTGACTATTTCCAGAGAGTTTGCAATGGGGCCACTTTCCATACGTGATCCAAATCAGGGTCAGCCTGGTTCACTGGCCAACACCAGGGCAGGGAAGAGGCCTTGGGAGCATGTAAACCCAGGCAATGTCTGGCAGCACTTCTACCTGCCTTCACAGACTAGCTTAGAGGCATCTCGCCCCTGGTCTTTGATCCTACAACTCCAAATGCACCTCCGGGATCCAGGAATGAGGCCAAAATGAGAAGAAACACTTTTATTCGCCACATGTTGCAGTTTTCAATCTAATTTTTCTGTGGTACAAATTTAGGAAGCAGATGACAAGGATGGGAGGATTAGCCCAGAAAGTGTCAGGTTTAGGGCCCAGTATTCTGTGACCTAAGTGTGCTACCATCCAGAGTAGATTCCTTGCTCACTTTGAAGGAGCTCAACCCATTTATGCCTGCATTGCCAACTCCTGAGGCGACACAGAGAATCACCAAGCTATTACATGACAAAGAAATACAACCCAGAGGATTTTAAGGAAGCTATCTTTCCTTCTTTTCTGCTCAACAGTGTTCCATGGTACTTCTGACAATGAAGAAGTCAATCTTTCAGGTAGAATCCCACAAGGGCTCTTAAGAACTCAACAGTCTGTAATGGAACTACTGAGTAGGTGTCAGTGATGGAATGTATGATGATAGACTTGTGGTGTAAAGGTTTTGCTCACATTCATTTCAGATGACCTGCATAGATATTAAGATTTTGACCAAAGGGAAAGTCTAAATTGGTGAGTAATGTGACTAGCCCAGTCCCGACAACATATCAGCACCACACCACACCAGCACATTATAACCACACATGCAACTCATCTACAGTAACTGTTTACATTAGATGCAGAGACAGAATACCACATGCTTGAGGAACATAATCATCACTTAAACTGATTCTTCACCAACCATGAAATAAATTGCAAGCCACAGAAGAAATTGATTTTTTTCCCCCTTGCATTGTATTAACACCAGTCAGCTCCGCCCATGCTACCACAGCCCTGTTGCTTCCACAAGAAGTAAAGCACTTGACACACACAAGACCCAAGGAATACATCCATCATGCAAAATTTGGAAGGCTGTGGTCACCTCAGAGGTTTGAAGTACCACTTGTTACTCAGCCTTCTGTCTCATGTGAGCACTTCCATTATACACCACTCACAGCAATGCAAACTTCATCCCATCACAGGTTTTATACATTGGTGCCTGCAGATTAAATTGCAAGCTATAACACAGCATGGGCTCTTTGTGGCCATTCTTCTAAATGCTACTTTGGGAACACAATACACAGATGCCTCATGTAAACTAACCTCCTCCCATTTTCTATGCAAAGGTTGAAATTCAACCCTGCACACAAGTTCTCCACATGCCTACTTCTTAAATCCCACTGAAATACCCAAAACAGGAGATAATTAGGATTTAAGTGGTACATAACTTTAGGAAGGCCCATTAAAAAGCTTTGACCTTTATTGGCTCTGTGGGTTTATTTGCACACTTGTGCTTGTTTTTTCTGATAAAATACCTTGTTGTGTTTTCCACCCTGTGTAATCAATATCTCTTTGATAACATTAGGGCTGAAATCCAGGCTCTAACGAGTGGCAAAATTGCCATTGACCACAGACAGAGGAGGCTTTTAGCCTGATCAGTTCACCTACCTGCAGTTTCCCACTGAAGCCCTGGACATCGAGGAGACAAGGACTAGTTGATTGAGAGACACTCTTCGATTTTGCATACAACAACTGTCCCACACAGCAGCATCTACAAGAAAAGACTTGAAGAAAAAAGAAAGGTTAGCAGATATGTTCTGAGAAAAGAACAAAGCTCTTCTCAGCAAAGGTTTGCATCAACTGGAGATGACTTTTTTTTTTTTTTTTGTGGCCAGCACCAGACTGCCAAACTTTCCCTGGAAAATATAAGGACTGTCATAAACTTCATTATCTTCTACTCTTAATTACAAAGGATACATTTCACATTAGGTAAGACCTTAGTATTTGGGAACTAAATGCAAAATACTTAGCCTTTACCCCATTTCTGCTATATCTTGTTTTATAAGAAGCAACTCTACAGCTCGACATAGCCATAAATAATTTTCATAAGTTTTATTGCAGGACTATGTGCCACTAATGGATAATTTTGTACTATTTTCAGAGAGGGCAGCAGGCTGAATCACAAAGCAGCTGTTACTGGTTCATTAAAAACAGAAGTCCCTTCCCTACTCCATTTCAAAAACCAGTCAGGTTTCTTTGATCATTTCTCATCTCCCACCAAATTATGGGGTGATCCAGCTCTTCCCATCCAATAGTAATGGTCTTGCAATCTCCAGCCCTTACAAGAGCCTGTGTAATTGGGTACTGCTCTGTTGAGGTGTTTTAATACAGCCATGGCTCCTGACCTTCAGCCAGCAGGAGGAAAGAAAAGACCTTGCCCAGATTCATCTAGAGTGGCTGCACACTGACTTAACTTCTCTCATCTGCATTTTTCCTTGAGATTAATGAGCAGTGGGGAAGGTCCCTAAACTTAAATGAGCTGGAATAAAATTCTGAAATAAGCCTTGCCATTAGATGGTGTTGGAAAGAGATTTTCAGGGAAAATCTTTCTCTGGGAGCAATCATTAGGAGAGAGATGGCTATTTAGCTTTGTGGTTCAAGAGCCCAGCTGAGATCTGGTAGATGTAGGCTCCACATCCATCTCTGCTCTCTACTTTTCTTGCTTTGGATATGCCATCCTTATCCCCACACTTCTGCACTGTCGGTCCTCAAAGACATCATACTTCAGTACTTCAAAATGCAAAAACTGGGCATCTTGACATTTTGGGGAGCCTGAGGTAGCTGCAGAGATGTTAAGATGATAAAAACTAAGCTAACAAAAACACAGACCTTACTCTTATTTGCCTTCAGATCATGAAAATTCTAGGATATAGTTATATCAACTTTTTCAGTGTAGATATGAGGCAAAAAAATTCTTCTGTATTTATAGGCTCCGGTTCTTAAATTTCTAATTTCTGATTCCAAAAGTTCAGTGTAGGGGAAGTGGCAGGATGAGACAAACAGGACCCACAAACAAATAGTTTAAAAATTCTGCTAAAAAGTTGTCCAATTTCTTCAATGAAATCAGAAGCATCAAATGAAACAAAAAGATGACAGCAGGAAAGAGGAATGAAAAGGCTTACTACAAATACCATGGATTTAGATAGAGCTCACAAGAATTTTTCTGTAAGGACTAAATATATCCAGTTCCAAAGGATCTATCCATTTCTGTCTAAATGTCTACACTTCCTAAGGAAAAGGATAAGAAACAAAACTAGTCTTGTTCTGTACACATCATCTTCTTCCAGTTTTTTTCCTCCAACAGTTGGAGAAACACTACTGCGTAGCATTAAAAACCACCCAAACTCCAAAACACCAAGTTTTCGTTGTTTGGTTTTAAATATACCTTTTTAATGAACAGTTGAAAAATAAGGTGAAGTCAGCTTAAGGCCAAGGTGCTCTGTGCTCAGGTTGACAGAATACTCAGCTTTGTTGTGCATTTTTTCATGAAGAGTGTGATACTCTTGGTCCCTGAAGAGATTCGGAGGTGCTAGGCAGCAAAACCCCATTGTTCTGCCCTGCCACTCCACAAGGAACATACCCCGTGGCACCTCGAGTCTAGCTCCTTGAAAGCTACACTATTTTTTCACCTAACTACATAGTGGAACTGCTCATGCAATGATGCAGCTGTAGATTTATTGCTTGTGTGTACATCAATCAGTTCTGCCTCTTCCTATCCTCTGTATATTCAGTCTTGTGCACCAGACACACACAAAGCGCTTCTCAGTACACACCCAATGGCCATCCTTGAAACATCTGCTGATTGCACTGAAGGAACTGCATCATTACTCCCTCGTGGTTCTCTCTCCTTTCTGGCTGCCACTGCTCATTGCAAACACTGACAGTCATGCTCATGATATCCTTGTGTCACTATTTTCACGTTAAACACACAATATAGCTTCCACAGAAGTCTGCTGCTGCTCTCCTTGGAGCAAATTGGCCTAAACAGAATAAAAACTGGGGCTGCAAAATAAAATTTATTCTGTGACCCTGTCTATGACATATAGAAAGTCAATCCCACTGTTGTTTTGGAAGATAAAACCCTTTGCAGGTCTCAAAATCTGCAGGTCAGAACAGTGTGATTTTGTATGAAATCTAGAACTCAGGTTCAAAATCCAATTGCCAAAGCACAACAGAAAGTGTCCAACCTATATTCTTTCCAGGAATTTATCACACTTTTAACTATGGGTTTGTGTTTAGGATTTATTTTAAAATACAAATAGCCAAAATCAGTGGAAGGGATTCTAGCAGATTTTTGTAAATGAGCTAAGTGCAATGCACTATGTTATCATTCAGTGCTACGCTGCACCAAGTTCACTTGTGCAAGGCATCCAGAGGATGTACACAGAGAACAAGAGGAGATCTGTCAATACAAACACAGGTCTAATCACTGTCCCTTGGCTAGGCTATATTTAGCACAACTGCAAAACCAGCATAGATGGAGAGCAGATGCAAACACAGATCAATCGAAACACAGTGACCTAGGACATGTCAGCCTGCAATGAAATACAATAGGTCCTGTTAAGCCATACTGAGCAGCTGTGTGTGCCATCATCCTGCCCACTTTAATGCATACTTTGGATACTGGTTTGAAAGGTTTCTTTAAGAGGATGACACAAAATCATCAGCTCAGCTGAGCAGCCCCTCATAACACACACACTCTGACCACACACTCACCAGAATGCACAATATTCTCCCTAGCAAGAAGCGAATTCTGCCATGGCCAAGCTTCATTTTCTCTCAGCCACTACAAGAACAGAGCAGCTGCTGCTCTCCCAGCTCATCTGGAGAAAACAGCCTCAGGACAAGCCTGATTTTTGCCTCTTTTCTGTGTATCAGGGGTTCCGAGTCAGCTGAAGGATTTTCTTACAGGGTAAAATCTAAAACAGAGCAGTCAGCTATATTGACCAACAACCTACCACCCCCAACACCCTGTTCCAAATTAAGAACATGTTTTAAGCCCTAGTAAATCCATAGGCCCAGCTTTATGATGAAATAGCCCATTAACAGTATGGGAACATGCAGTAATTGAAAAAGCTACTTTGCAGAAATCAATTTACAAGATGCATCATTCATTATTTGGGCTATCTGCACTTTCTGCTTCAGTGGTCTGCAGAGCTGCGTCCCTCCCAGGCAGTTGCAGAGGCAGCCTGAAAGTGTTCCCACCTCATCTACTCCTGCAAGTGCAGGGCACTGCAGAGGCTGCAGCTACAGCTGGTTTAGGGAACTGGGGGCAGATGTTGTGTGGGAACTGATCTGCGCCTACTTAAAACCAGATTATTCATACATGGAGTCCACAAACCATAATGAGACATAGAATAACTCAACTGTGACACTTCCCTCGGTATAGCTTATTTAACCATGACATACAAGAAATAATCTATCTGAATTCATGGTCACATCTTTAAGAAGTTTGGAACAGTCTGGCCCACAGGTTTTCGGATGCACACCGTTAGCAGCAGATCTTTTCCATCCCATTCATTTGGAATTTAGACCATGCTTGGTAACCTTGTGTGATACCTTTGAAATAATAATATATTAAAAAAAAAAGGTATATCTATCTTCCTCTGTGTCATATGCAAAAAACATTCATTATTTTTGGATCCCCTTGGGCCAGATCCAAAGGTCTTCAAATCAACAGGAGCTTCTCATTTGTGTCCATGGGCTTTGGATCAAGCCTTTAATTATAATTGCATGGCCCCTTTAAGATGCAGGACCCTTGCATTTCCCCTGCAGGTTTCTGCTAGGAACTCCAGGATCCCTTAACATCTGATTAAATATTAATCCAGAGGTGGGGGCCTCACTCTTTTATGATCCTTTCCCTGGAAGCTCCTATTAGTAAATCACAGTCCAGCACAAGAGGAAATGTGGCCATTCCATTATCCTCAGTTCACGAAGGGACATTAATTCTTAATAAACTGGCCTGATTATAATAATAGTCGAAGGATGCAAAATAAGGGATAGACAGGTTTACATCCATGGCTAAGATTAAACACATGTAGGGTGGAGGGAGAGGAGGTGGGGAGGAGAAGGGCTGAGAGAGGAAGGAGTGATGTAGAATGTGGCTTGACAGTATGCTGAGAAGTTTTTCTGTGCCTCATTCACAACTAGTTTGTTTCTAAAAGAAAAGAAAAAGTAACCTGTACTAGTGGGAGGTGACGCTGCCTATGGCAGGGAGTTGGAACTAGATGATCCTTGAGGTCCCTTCCAACCTTACTATTCTATGATTCTAAGTAAAACCTGAGTTTTTTTCTTTTTAATTTTAGAGCAGGACAGCCCTGCTCCCAGGAAATGGCTACATCATGCACAATATTTCAGGCTTCAAAGTAGTTTCCAAAGATTCAGGATAAAGCCCTATATAGTCACCCCAAAACGCTGTGTGACACATACCTATCAGTGTTCACATGTAAGGATCCCCAAGTCCAAAAAAAGGAGAGAGACTACTTCAATTCTTTAACAACACTGCTCCTACCCTATTGCTGCTGAGCAAGGAGCATGCAGCAGACCACAGGCTATTTTATTCTTGCTGTCAAACCTGGGCTACTGTGATAGCAACCCCTTTTAACTCTAATTTGCCATTGCTGCAAGTAACACTGCAGGGTCTCCAGGGGAAACCACTGGCAGCAGGTTATGACACAGGAATCACTGCAACCTCTTCTGAAGTCTTGCAAAAGCCTATCTTAAATACCAAGCAATATCCATTTAACTGTGCCATATCCCACAAGTCCTTTCATATCCCTGACAAATCCACTGAAGCAACTTGCAAGACTCCACAGACACCTTTGTAACATGCTGCTGAAATACAGGAGTCATATCAACACTTATCAGCTAGCTTACATGGACTGAGGCTTAAAGCACTCAATGAAGAGCAACACTGACTGTGGGCTGTCATTGCCAGCAAGTGGATTAGTATAGCTCAGCTGTCTCCATTCTCCTGCTGCCTTCCCATTAAGGAAATTTCTTTTAAGAAAGCAAGCCAGGTAACCTGTCAGCTCTGACAGTGTGACACCTCTGCATGGCAGTAGGTAGCTGGTAAAAGAGAGATCTGGGTAAAGAAAATTACTTTATAACTGACTGGGATACAGGTGTGCTTGAGGAAAGAGGTAACCTGAATACAATCTTCTCTTACCCAGTGCCAGACCCCAGCTAGTCCTCTCCTGGTGGCCTGCCCTCCAAATCATTTCAATATGCAACAAGTTTGGACTTGAGCATGGCCTCATGCTTAGAAAATGATATATAGGCATGGCCATCAATGGGAACAGCCTTCAGATGTTATCATGTAAGAGAGCCATTCCTCTGACATGAGTGGTAGTGATGGCCCTCGCTGATTAGAGCAGTTAAAACTTTATAGCACACCGTAGAGAAAAGCTGTTACAGCCTCCAAGGATGGACACACAGTTTTTCACATGCAATTTCCACATTCAGCTGCTCCCAGGAGCATTATTATCTTTTTACTGTAGTGACCGAACCATGCAATTCCTCAAATCCTTTCCAAATGTTAATGAAATCGAATAAACCATCACACACTTCAGGGAATTGTACAGAAATAGCAAGCATTTAAGAGGAACCAAACACTGGCAAACCTCTCTGGAATCAGCCCTTCACATCTGGGAAAGGCGGGATCCGCTTTTTACGTGGGGAAAGCCTCAGGCTGTTTTACATTTTGAAAGAAGTTGTGATAGGTATGTGAGAGAAATCAACTATAATGAATCATTTGATATCTAGTTATGCCAGACCTAAATTTAGAATTTAAACCAGAAGATTTCAGTATTTCCACTGGTGCTTAAGCAACATCTCTGGCTTGACTTCAATTACCCCAACACGCTGAGTCTAATACAAATAGTCTGCTGGTCACCAAAGGCACTGGAATGAGAAACACAGAAAACTATAGGATAAACATCAAGTACATTTCTTAATTTCAGGGAATCAGGAATGGTGAAATTGCCTGGAATCTAAATAATACCATGTCAAAATGACAACACAAAAAAAGTACCGCTTTGGGTTTTTTTTGTTTTTTTTTTTTCCTGTCTTTTGTATTTGCAGCTGGAATGACCAGTATGTATGGGATTTTTTCCTCTTCTTGTTGGGTTACCTACTGATCACCTTTAGAAAATACGCTCTCACTGAATTCAAAGCTCAAATGAAGAGACTAAGAAATAGCTGGGACAGGATTATACTTGATATAAGCAAAGAACTTCATTTAACGGCCATTTGAGCAGCAAACCACCCACGTTCCCATTGCTTAGATTCCAGGACGTCCAGTTCACACCAGGAATTTGAATGCTTCAAGAATTCAGCTCTACCTATGGCCAGTGAATGACCATAGCAGGTCTACTTGAGCCCTCTAGAGATTGACGCCAGAGATACCAGCTCTCTGTATTTAAACCTAGGGCAGCTGAAGCAAGCTACTCATGCTGCAATCACAT
Source organism: Semnornis frantzii (assembly GCA_013399775.1). Taxonomy (NCBI): domain Eukaryota; kingdom Metazoa; phylum Chordata; class Aves; order Piciformes; family Ramphastidae; genus Semnornis; species Semnornis frantzii. The sequence goes on along the minus strand of VWYK01040939.1, from coordinate 475 downwards.
TTTCCAGTGTTGCACAAACTTATCCATCTGCTTTCCCAAGGGAAGATAAACAGCCAACATACACAAAATATAAAGACCAAAATATCCATGAATCTTGAACTATCAGCATGGATAGAAGGTGAATTTTTTTCTCCTGATTCTTCATTTCTTACACCGATTGGTACTAGTTATAATCTGTAGCTTTTGCCAACCAAAATGACAGAGTTTTGAGGTAATATGAGACTCACTACTCACCAGCACAGAACAAAATATCATGACCCTCCTGAATGAGGCCTCAAACTCAACAAAGTCAGAGTATCATAGGATCACATTGATTGGGTAGGACACTCATGATCATCAAGTTCACCACTTACCCCTCACTTCCAAGTCTCCGCTAAACCATGCCCCCCAGTGCCACATCTACACAGCTTTAAAATTCCTCCAGGGATGGGGACTCCCTCAATGCCCTGGGTAGCCTGGTCCAGGTCTTGACAAC
>VWYK01040936.1:0-35419 GCA_013399775.1 Semnornis frantzii | reverse complement strand
GAGTTATATGATTGCAAAAGTATGGCAACTTGTATTTCATGGGAGATTTCCCTGGACAGAATCATTCAGAGGAGCTTGCCGATTTCTCTTTCATTGTGGACATAGAATAACAGAAGGGAAATGTGGTTGTCTTCTAATGACATATTGCTAGTAGTAGACCTATCATCCCAAGATCTGAAACAAAGCTCCCTAGAGTGAAATAAATCCCTGTAACAGAAAAAAAAACCCTCCATGCCATTGTTTTGTGGAAGACATTGTGGAATCTTGCTAGATACTGATTGTTTATAGAGTTCTTGGCATGGTTCCACTCCCAATCTTAGTGTGCTTAAGCAGGACTCTTATCTGCTGGGGGTGCTGGGAGCAGTGGTGTCCACTGCAGTTCCTATTTTTAATAAGATATCACTTGCTGGGATTCAACTCTTCTGAATTCTGTTGCCAAGCTAATGTCTGGAAACAGAATGACTTTATGATTTATATACAATAAGTCTCATTTCTTTCTAGGAGTGTAATAATTTCTCAGTTGTTGGCATCATACCTGGATTTGAATGGAGAATATAACGAATTTTGCTCCTGTCTCCTCACTATATTTAATGAACTAAAATCCTGTATTAAAATAGGAACTTTGCTCCACCCATCCAGTTCTGCCCCCTTTGGAGCACTTTACATTATCGTATAAATGGAAAAATAGAGTCTCTTTCTGGGAAGGTGTGTTTTATGAAGGTGCTGTGTTGGAACAGTCAAATGAAATGTGAAAACTCAAAATGCCCAAGGACCCTGTTTTTCCTCAGTCCTTGAAGCACTCTTTCTCATTGTGCCTTTTGGTAAACTCACCTTACACTTGATCTGAACACTCTCTACAGCTTCTAAAAGGACATCTTAATAATTTGGTTGTCCTTTCTTTGAACAATATAGAAACTTTTGACATGACTTCCTTCTTTCAAGCTTTTTTTCTAGGAAAGAACAAACACACTTTCTGAAGCCTACTTCGGGATTTAGATCAGAGTTCTGTTACAAATACCTTTGCTCACATTAGAGTTTACTGCCTTGGGTTTTCTATTCACTGCAGCTGCAACATGCCAAGCGAAGATGTGACTTAGCCCCAAGACTTGTTGTACATTTCCATTTGGTCTTTGCTTTACATCTTGCTATTTACATTAGCTGTGGGAGTTTCAGAAACTCCGGAGGATGTACATCCTAGGGATTATGAGACTCTACAGTGAACACTTTGTTTTGAATAGCTATTGCGCTTTTCTCACAAATGGCAGATTTCAGTGACAGCTGTAATCGGGCCAATCAAATACTGGAAACAAGACTATCAAGCCAAAAAGACCTCAGTGGGAACTCAGTAATTATCTTATAGTGCTATTTGTTTCTGTTTGCCCAAATCTGACTGGGAAACTGTTACAGCAACTGCCCTCCTTAATAGATTCTCTGGAAATCTCCTTACTTATTCTAAATTTGCTAGGCAATTTTCCCTTTTTCTTGGGCAAAAATCATGTTTTAAAATCTCTCAGTTACTAGACTCACAGTATCATTTACTCAAATGGGGGAAAAGTGTATGTTACTGTAGCTATTACTCCCTCAGTAAACATTTGTTTATAGTAGTGAACCTTATACTTCATTTTGTGTGTCAGACTTCAGTTCTCAAGGTAAGAAGAGATGCATCTTAGAACTGTAGACATGGATTAATTACATCAGGGTTTATCCAAGGTCGGCAGATTTGATTTCAGATTTTAATGATTTACCATCTGCTTTGATCTGGAATGATATAAATTGAGTGCTTACAAAAGGAGATCATAATGAAGACTCATATACACTTGCAAAGTTTTGTTAAAGAGCATATGGGTTACAGAAATCTTTCCAGGATGGATACCCAAATAGTTTGTTTTGGATGGGTGGCTAGATATGGGATGGGTAGTTTTAAGTACAATGTCTGACTGCACTGTCAAGTTGTTCTAAGAAGGAGGTTATTTCTTATATGATAGATGAGGCCTCTGGTGGAGCATAGTCAGACTTCCTGAATCTTCTTACCATTGTATGTATTTGATTAGCCGTTCAGAAGCTTAAGTCCTTGAATTTAAAAATCTGGAGTTAATTATCCTTCCTTAATGTTTATCACACTGGAATGGATTAATCATCCTTTGAACTAGATTGTTTCCATACTGATACATCGCTCAAGATTAGCTTAGATTTATTAAAATTTTATTAACTAAAAATCCACAGGCCATTAACAAAGACTGTCTGTCAGCACCAGTCTCAGACATTTCCTTCGAAGCAGTAAACTCTTCTCAGTAAACTGCTGTGCTTGTTGTGCTTCTGCAATGGCTTCAGGTGGTGTTCTGTTTGCTCCTGGCCACTGCTAGCTAAGGATACTAGCAGAGAATATGCTTCCAGTGCTCAGAGATGAAAGCATACATGGTGGCATTCACTTGTATGAGAAATGTAACATATGTGGACATGTAACATATTTCAGACATGTACACAAACATAAAAAAAAAAGCGTTGTGATCAAAGTGTGAGTGCCTATATTTGCGGTTGCAGCTATTGTGCCCTCATTTCAAACTATGCTCATTTTGTCTGGCTTACCTGCTATTGCCAGCTAAATGAAATAATACTCCCATGCAGAAGTATCTTAGAATGCTTGGCTTTGTTCCTCTACTTTGCTTCCCTCTCTTCTTTAAAAATAATGTTTGCACAGAGTTTCATGGGAAGAGAAATTCAAATTTGTGAACTTCAGTGTTTTTTACTTGGAGATTGTATGAAACTTTTCCCACACATCCTCAGATACGCTGCTGTTCTTAGTTGAGAATAAAGAAAGACCAAAAGTTTTAATTCACACAATGTGTTATCTTAAATGAAGCAAATACTATACTCAGTCTCTGCCTAACTCACTTTTTGATATTCTAACAGCACCTGATAGAGTCATTGGCCAGAATTTCATTGCGACTCCATAGAAGTTTTGTCGGTGACATCAGCATGGCCAGGACTTTGTCATATGTTTTTCTACTTACTGTGTGTGAATTAAAAGGCAATAGCTGGTTTCTGAAGTTAGAATTTTTGGTTTGTTCAAAACTATAGAGAACTGTGGATCGATTCAGGCTGGCCATGAACGAGTTCAGCATCTTTTTAGTCAGTGATCCTATTCCAGATCCTAGTCTAGCCTACTTGCAAACATCTGTATTAAATGCTCACAGAGCCTGTAGGACGAAAATAACTTCCATGTGCTAAGCCACTTAAATGTGTCAAATGTGAGGAATTATCTTACCCATCATAATTCAATGTTTGAATTTGTCAGTTTCAGTGACATTGCACCACAAATCACATTTCTTAAATACATCTCTAATGATGTAAAATTCGTAAGGCAAGGCACCTGGTAACCATCTGACAGTGTCAAGACATTTGATATTAATTGTAGAGCTCTTTCTGTTCCACTGTATAAAATGTAGTGTTTCCATCTTCATAGTTAATGTACATATGTGCTGGCAAATAAAAAAAACTGTGTTTGGACTGTATACCTGCCTGTTGTGACTTGGCTGTAGCTACACTTCTGGAACTAGAAGTAATAGAGAGTGTTCATATGAATGTCTCTAGAACATATTGTTGACAGCTGTTTTATTTTCTAAGCACTAAAACATTAAAAGAAGCTATATTTAGATTCCTTTAAATAAATAATCAGGGGATTCGTAGTTCTTAACATGACCTTCAACTCTGTGAAACCAAATGATAAATTCGGGTTGAATCTTTGGAACATCTGCTCAAGACTAAGGATGTTGAATAGCTTTTCAATTATATTGACATCATTAGTTGAAAGCCTTCCTCTTAATTATATTGAATCTCTTAAACAAAAGGAGGTAATGATTGGAATTTATAAAATTAGATTAAAATTCTACTCACATCAAACAGTAAAACTTTATATAAGACACCCAGGAAATCCCAGGCCAATATCTTGGAACAAATTACCTTTTTATTGTTCTACTTTGTTCTTCCCAAATACTCAGACTCCTCGTTTGGCTTCAGTTGTTTTGAGAAGTTCTATTTTTCATATGTTGGACAAAGAAACTCTTGTAAAGCTGTGCTTGCAAGTGAGCAGGCCCTAATTTTAGGAGAATTCCATCTAGTGCATCTTTCAATGTTAGCAGCTCGAACACACTCCATCTCCTGTGTCTTTACTAGCAGAGCATCACAGGAGGCAATAACTGGAAAAAAATGCACTACAGTACTGTAAAAAGAAGAAAAGAAAAACCTGCAGATTCCCACTTGTCAGACTACTGAAGTAAATCCTGCTGGTGAGAGGCATGAGTATGCATGAGCTCTCACCATTGAGAGTATTCAAACCAAGTGTTCACATAGGTGTCATATTTTCAAAAGCTTTTACCCATTTCCTGCTACAAAACGTGCAGATATTTTCAGCAGCACTGAACTAGGAAAAATATATGTGAGCAAAGAGTACTGTATTTTTACACCAAATACAATGAACATTAAACATAGTCCTGACCAATTCCTTATTATTTATTCATTTCTCTTTGATCACAGGGTCTGACCAGCATGACAGCTGGACCTCAGCCATGGAGGTTTTCTGCATTCAGAGCAAGCAGTTTTCTCACATCTGGATCTGTACTGGTGCTTTGATTAGTTCAAGAGTCCCCAGCTCCTCTCTGCAGGCAGCTTTTGCAGAGGTGTTTGACTGCAAATGCAGTCAAGAATGGGCTTCTGCCCCTACATCCAATCAGTGTGGAGGGTCCTTAGGCAATCAACTGGGGACAGCTGCATTTTAAATGAAACTTGCCTCTTTTTAAATGTCCTCCTTCTTATTCTTAAATGTCTTCCTTCTTATTCTGTTTCTAGCATTCCTCAGTAAACTGATGATTCTTACTCCCACAGATAGTAACAATGCTCCTAGGGAAAATTAATTATTTTTGTGACTATCTATGTTCCTGCTTGCAGGTTTTATTCATAGGTGCACTCTTGCAGGAATTTTCTTAACCAGTAACCATATCTGATTGAATCATGGATATTTAATCCAGTGATGACATTCAATTTCTGTCTAGTTCTAGCTTTGAACTTCTGTCAGTGTATAAAACATAATGAAGTATTTGTGATCTCATTTTGGTAGGGAAAAGCTACAGATCAAAAGAAAGTCTTTTATGTTTCCTTCATTTCTTCATTTTATTATTCAGTTCTAATTCTACGGCCTGTAGTCTACCAGATGAAGACGCTTAATTAACAATTAGTGAGCTATGTTGATTTTGTTTAAATTATTGAAGAGCTTACTTCAAAGATGCCAGATGGAGTGTATTTAGTGCTAAATTGGCACCCTTGGTCTATTTTTAACTGGGGATCCTTTTAAAATGTACCTTTTCAAGGAGCTAAGAATAGGCTGCAATGACATTAAAAGGAACGTCAGAACAGTGCACTGCTGCGCTGCACTTTAAACTAAGCATTACTGAGTCCATTTTACTAATTCAGAGGTGCTCTCTCCTGGCTACTGATTATAGTCAGTGATACTCGAAATAAGTACTGCATTCATATTACTGTATTCCAGTGACCTGCATAATAAAAATACTTTGGTGTATAAATAAGTATTTACCTCTCAGGGTGCAGATGGCACTGGGTCAGCCTGGGCTTTTGTCTGCAGCACTGGCAGGTCAACAGAGACCCTGTGGATCATTTGTCCTCCAGTCAGTGATGGACCTGGTGACACATAGCATTGACCAAGAGCATGAAGCAGGCAAGAGCGAGGGGCAGATACCATGGAGCTGGGCTGTGTTGCAGGAGACAGCACAAGCAGAGGGAAGGGGAAGGTAAGGAGCCCCAGGCTGAAGTTATACACTGCAGAACACTGAGGAGAAAACTGTGCTCGTAGTGGGCCCAGCACTGGAGCAGGGACAGATCTGTGCCATTTCAGTATAACCAGAATTACACTCAGGTGGGAACTTTCTCTTTCTCCAGCCCATGTTCATCCTTTTAACAAAGCTAAAATGTGAGTGGAATAAACATCACACTCAGAGGTAGTTTCCACTACATATGTTCTTCTATCACAGGACAAAGTAAAAGGACTGTGCATAGGACCTGGCGTGATGGTTTGGGAGTTACCCACCCCCCCACACACTATGAAAAAGCACCCAGACTAGACTCAGCCATCTGGGAGTTAAGGAATGAGGCTATATTTACAGCTTAGCACAATATACAAGCAGATATATACACAATATACAGGAATATTTACAGAAACATACAAGTTTAAGGTCATACAGAAACACAACACTCCTCCCAGAAATCAGAGTCCCCAGGAAGGGCTCCCAACCACCCTTCCACCTTCTTTCCAACCCTCTACCTGACTCCAGAGTCTGCCTTATGCCCAAGGTGAGTTTGGAGGATCGGCCGGGGGAGTTAGCAGAATAATTAGTTAGGTTACACAGCAGAAAGGCCAGAAGACACACCAGCTCCCAGAGAGAGAGACTCTCTGTCTTATCTATATTTGTGTCCTTGTTTTAATGTATCTCAGCAAGCTTATGAGTGAAGTAGGCATCACCATTGTTTTCTCTTCACAGCCTATAATCTACTTTTTTTTTATTAAAATACTCCAATTAGCCTCAAACCAGCATACCTGGACACAAGCTCTTTTTGCTTTTTCCTTTTGTTTTATGTTTTTGTGTTGACCTAAAGCCACTGATATCTCTTTCATTTTTTGTTATCTCACAAGGATTGCTCTCAAAAACATCAGGAGCAATTGCCCAGAAAAGGGAAAAGTCCAGACAATATCAGTCAAAACAGACTCCCATTTCTTTCTTGGCAAGAACAGCATGGAGGAACCAACTCTGCACAAAGGCATGATATATATACAGCAATGAAAAGTCCAGAAGAATTATAAGCAGAAAAATCCATCTCAAAGTGTTAAGTCTGGTCATTACACATGCCACTTGTTTGCTCGCTGCATGAAAGACCATAATCAGATACAGTGGGGAGATAGTAGAAGCTGGATCAACATTCACTGTGCAGGCAGCCTGAAGAACCACTTCAGAAAAACATCAGAAATCTTCCATGTTTCCTCATTCTGAATTGTCTAATCATTCTCAGGTGGCCATGACCAACAGCAGCCTGGCCTCTATCAGGAATGGTGTGGTCAGCAGGAGCAGGGAAGTGATTGTGTCCCTGTATTCAGCAGATATGGTGAGGCCACACCTTGAATACTGGGTTCAGTTTTGCCCCCATCACTACAAGAAGGGCATCGAGGTGCTGCAGTGTGTCCAAAGAAGGGCAACAAAAGTGGGGAATGGTCTGGGGAAGAAGTCTTATTAGGAGCGGCTGAAGGAACTGCGATTGTTTGATTTGGAGCAGACTGAGGGGAGACCTCATTGTTCTCTGCAACTACCTAAAAGGAGGTTTTAGTGAGGTAGGGTTCTGACTCTTCTCCCTAGAATTGAATGATAGATGGCCTTAAGTTGCATCAGGAAAGATTTAGATGAGATATTGGGAAACATTCCTTTACTGAAAGTGTGGTCAAGCATGGGAATAGGCTGCCCAGGAAGGTGGTGAAATCGCTGCCCCTGGAGGTGTTCAAAAAAAGGTGTGGACATGGCATATCAAGACATGGTTTAGTGGCCATGGTGGTGGCAGGTCAACAGATTCAATAATCTTGGAGGCCTTTTTAAAAAAAAAAGCAATTCTATGATCCTAAGACATTAACTAATAGAAAGAGGCACTGGAAATGCACCTCTGTCATTGAGGGAAAAACTTCTCAGGCACAAAAAGGATTTTGAACAATTTGCTGTGTCACAGAAAAGAAATGTTAGTCAGCAATGCAAGAAAAGGAGCTCTTCGGTCAATCAGACATTTCAGGCACTTCAGATAGTCTCTTCTCCGTGCCTTCGTGGCTAATTTTCCACTGTATGTTGAAATATCAACAGTCAGTCCCATCAACGTGGGTAGGAGAAATGTTAAAAACTTTCTGTGGTGTCTGATGGTCTCAGCCTTTTACTTCAGACTCCTTATGACAATTTATGCTCACTAATTTACTGCTACTACTGCTGCAACCTTGGTGTGATTAATAGCACATGCTTATATTTACTGAAATACTCACTCCAGAGTGTCCTGGGCTATCATCTGGAAACAGCCTCCAAAGGAGGTTTTCTCCTGAGATGAATACAGAAGATCATCGGAAAATCAAATTAAATGTTCTGTATTCCATGTATGTACCATCCTCTCAGATTAGGTTTCAGTAGATCAGGCTCATTGGCTGCAACTTTACTGCCAGAGACCAGACAAAAAATTCAAGGGACATGTTTCTCAGTTGTGAATTGCCACAGAAGGATGATCCCAGCAGTAATGAGAGGGTATGTCATGGGGCAAGGCACAGAGCTAGAAAGTTCTTTGTGCTCTGTGTGTAATAGAAAATGGTTTGTGGGGAAAACTGTAAATAAGAGAACATGTGGCACAAATTATACCATAAGCGCTAAACAAATCTCAAACTCCAAACATCCTTCTGGGTTAGACCTTCTTAGCAACCTTCTGCTGCCTGACATAAACTGATGGCTACAGTAAATATTGTTTCACTAAGAGAGCTTATTTTGTTTAGAAGTTTTGTGTAAGAAAGGTGACCCAGCTGCTGTGAGAGGTTTCTAGGTGATGGCACTACTTGCTTGTCCCTATATGCAGGAGGAATGAGCAGGGTGGTTTCCAAGCAAACAGGTGGTTGTGTGGCAGTAGAAGATGCCTCAGATCCAGTTCTGCTGGAAATAGTGAGTAGGAGTTTGTCTTCAAGACAGAGCTGCATCTGTGATTCAGATATGACTTTCTATAGACATGGATTATGTCCTCCTGTGCAGAGAAACCTTTCTCAAATCTCTCAAGCTGCTGCCAATTAACTGCAAATCTTATTCCTAACATATGTAAGGTTCCCAGCTGGACGTACTCAAATAAAGGCACTCTTACTGACTGGAATGATGTAACTTTATGTTTGGAACATGATTTTTCTTTATTAACTGTTATTTATTGTGAATAAAAATCTCATGCATGGCACAATACCTCTATATAACATTCTGAAAATAAAAGGCAAGATCTCTTGACAAAAAACTTTACAGCAGAAGGAATCCTTTAAATGTTTTGTAGNACTTAAAAAAAAAAAAGTTTTAAAAAAAGTGCTAAAATCTTCAGGTATTTAAAATCATGGTTCTCCAAGGAGACATCAAAACCTATAAATGTGCTGAGTCCTCTGATATAGAATACAAAGTTAATTTAGTTGGACTGATAGTAACCAAGTAAAAAGAAAGGTAAAACTGTGATGCAACAAGTGAAAATTTCACACACTTCATACCAGTAATGAATAATCACTGACAGCAGAAAGATGTATGAAATTATCAAGAATATCCTGCCAAAGCGACACTGTGACTTATTTTTCACTTTGGTTAAAATGCTCATATTGCTTCTGTCTTCCTTACTGGGCTTTTAATGTTTACTTGTGCTTTAATTTAGCCCAAAGGCTACAGTTTGCAGTGAAATACCTCTGGGCTGTTACACCTAGGACAGACACTCTCAAGACCTAGATGGTAAAATCCGAAGAGGGAGATCCACCCTCAATGAGGTCCAGACACAGAGCTGCTTCCCCAGAGAGCCATTGTGCTGGTACCAGCCCCTGCAAAAACATCCTCAGAAGCAACTGGAAATGTAAAAGCAGGCTCTGACATGGCTTTTCATAGACTGACAGGAGTTCATCCCCTCTCATGCACATCTGGTGTGTATTTATGTGCTGTAGAATGTGGAAAAATAAAAGCTAAACATATGGACTTAACTCATTTCACCTAAAGAGGTGAAAAGTGGGTGTTTAGATATTATCAGGTCTCTAGCTGGCAGTCACATACACGCTGTGTAAATCTTCCTACACCAGAGGCACCTGGCATGGAAATGGATCCTTTGAGAGCAGCCAGCAAAATCTGGCAGATACTTGTTCGTGCTCAATGCCATCAGACCCCAGGGGCAGGAAGGCTTGCATAGATACATGACATGTCCCCGCAGAAGATAGCAACATACCAGCATTAAATATTCTCATGCTCTTTCAATGCACAGGTGCAAAATGACCCAGGGAAAAAGCTCAGACACAGCTTCATTTGTACAGCATGAGTTTCAGGTTTTAGTGACCATGGCACAGTGGCCTGTCAGTACAGGAATCTCCTCAGAAAATTACATTTTGAATAACAATGTCACCTTTAGTGAGATAAACCTGAGTTATCAACCAATTGACCTATTTTGGCCTCAGACTTTCTTTAGCTAAGTAAACTTGGCACTGGAGGACATGCAGCAGGATCTTTCTTTGCTGTCATTTAGTGCAGTGCAGTGAACTCCATTCAGGAGAAGCACAGGACTGCTGCAGGTCCCAGAAAGGCATCTGAACCAAAACATAGATCATATCAGAAGACACTGTGATGATGTTCACTATTGGATGTAGTTCTGAACCTCCTTTGAAAAGTGCCATTTACAATGACCCACATTCAGTACTGCCATAGGTTGCATTTGTTCTATGGACTGAAACAGAGCTGCACCTGCTTACACCAGTGTATTTATCCATCTCTCTAAATACTTGCTTTATTGGCATTTGTCTACTCTAATTTAAGAGATGCTTACAGGCAGATGGTTTTATCTCATAAATCACTTTAGCATAGAGATGGCTATGCTTTATGCAGAAGTGAAGTTTGTGCTGTCTTTTCTTGCTTATTCATATTAACTGGAATGTGTATGCAAAGTTCCTTTCCCCTAACAGCTACAATAAATTGCTCTGGGCATTTGAACCCCTTCCAGCTCGATTTACAATTTCAAAGAAATGTTAACAAAACCAAACACACACACACATATATATATATTATATATATACACACATATGTTTATAAACTCAGGCAAGGGAAATTGAGTACTTGGGTGAAATTTCTAGCCCCCGTGTTAGCAGCTTATGAAGGTGCTATGGATTTCAAGAGGTAGGACTGTCTTTCACCACCTCTTTGTATGTGAGCTGCTGTTCAATAAGCCAGGAAAATGTAAATAACACAGATAGGAATAAGATATAAAATACAGACTGATGATTAAATACATTATGGCACTCTATATGAGGAGCAGCCTCAGCCTTTGCTAAAGCTCCAGCTGAGATGAATTGTTTTTAATTACCACAATCAGTCCCAAACAATCACCTCATTTCCCTATATATCCCCCAAGCCTGAAGCAGCTCTTTTCAGTGTTTGGGGAAGGCTGCTGAGAAGATCCTCTACAGAACTGCTGCTCTTCAGCTAGGTTAATGCTGGCCCTAGGCAGCTGTTTTGTGTCTCTCTATAGGAAGCAGTGTGTAAGTAAAGCTGCTCTTACTCGAGGGTGGAGTGTTGTGCCTAGTAGGGTCAGCATGCTTTAACAAAGCTGATTGACTCTTTGTGGAAAGATGTTTGTGTTATTTTTAGTTGCTTCATGAAGAAATAGATGTGGCTTGTCCTGCAGTTTCTGATGTTGGCTGAAAGCAGCTGCTATGCAGATCTTGCATATGGATGGGGGGATCGAGTCCTTACTTGGCTTCTTTCTGTTACTTTATTTCTCAGCTATGATACTCATGTGTGAAAGCCTAGACACCCATTCTCAGTGCTCTGCCACTGTATGTGATTGTAATCACCTCCATGAATACTGCAAAATGTTTGTCTCTAGGCTTGTGGTTGCAGATACATGCTTGGGGGTCTTGACTGTTCTTTCTCCTTTGCAGCCTTGGCATAGCATAAGGGAAGAAAACCAGAATTATTTTATTGTAAAACTTTGGAAAACATCTGTAAGAATGGAGCACTTATATGCTGTGTCACTGCTGGTGTGATGCACTGTTTATTTTCCTTTGTAGAATATTTGTGAAAGGAAATCAAAATATAAACTTTGATTTCTATAGCTAGTGAAAAGCAAAAATAAAGTAAAATTTTGAAGTCCTGTAGGTAAAACACTGTGCACAGTGTTCTTTCCAAAGCCTTAACTACCTTGTTACACAGGAAATGACTGTTAGATGAAAAGGAAGAACTTTTTCTGCCCATCCTGGAAGTGGGCAGATTTGTAGCCTTAATTCTACCAATGAAATAAATTATGCTACACCACAGAGTTGAAGTTCTGCATTATGACAAAATCAGTCTTTTCCTCCCAACTGCAGGGAACAAAACAATGGAGAATTTACCTTGTCCTCCTTTAAATTCATCACTCAACAAGAAACTATGTTATAGGAAAGCATTGCCCATGCTTTGGCATGGCTGCTATATTATTTGCTTGCTCTGGGAGGATGGTTTTGGTAAAACAGGAAAGGAGAAGTGTGATCTCTGGAGAAAGAGGAGCTCTAAGGGAAGGGGAATCGTAAATGTGTTTTGGTGAAAGAAGTCTTTGTCCTCAATGACAACTTGCATCATAAAAAGATTCCTTGAAGATTGCCATTCTTAATAAGTAATGCATATCTTGCCTTTACTTCCCACAAAGGCATCCAAGTATGCTTCTCTCCTCTGTAGTATGGAGGATTGAGTAGAACTGACCTGACGTTACCTGTCCTGGTTGCAGGAAGAAATGAGCTAAAGGGTGGATTTTCAGCACTCCTCTGTGCCACCCCCTGTGTCTGGCAGCAGTAGAGCCTGGACAAGGGTGCAGCTGTGCTTTTGGCCTATGAAGGCTTAAGTTAAGCACAGGGAGAGATGTAGAGCCTCAGGTATGTGCTGGGGCAGCCTTGGGCTTTGGGAGGTTATAGCGGCAGGAGGCAGCCCTTGCAGCACAGGAGCAGGCATGAGCCACTGTGGATTCATCTCCTGCTTCCTGTCAGGCTTTTCAGGCAGAAACCCTTGACCATCCTATCTGTGTGCAAAAGATGTTTCCTCTATTCTCTGACCCTTACCAAGGGTACCCTGGTGAAGGCGAGCTCTGGGCAAGGATGGGGGGAATGCTGCAATGGGGAAGAATATGTCACTTTTGTAAAAGGGTCCACTGCAGGTGCAAGGCCACTGCTTGATCCATGGGCAGACATGCTGTGCCCCCTCCTTCTTTCCTTCTATAGATGTTGTTCTCCTTGATTAGCAGTTGGTTTTGCCACTTCTGTTTCAATGACCTAACTTAAAGCAGGCTACGAATTTGCATCCCTGCAGCCAGCTCAATGTCCTTAATTATATGTGCCTTTATATGCCTAAGGAAAATTTCAGGTTTGCATATGAATGGCGAGGGGAAAGGTTTCTAAATTTGTAGGGCTATGCATTTTTTTCCCTTAGTATTTCCTGTGAAGACATCTGGGGCTGATTTTTACTTATGGGTATGGTTGCTATATGAGGAAGGCAGTATGAAACATAAATAGTGATGTGTCCTGCTAAAGCAATGCTGGGGGACTGGCAGAAATGGGAAGCCCATCAGAGTCTTGATGCTCAAGTGCAATGGCTGTGTTCTGAGACATGGTCATTGTAATCACTTCCCCCTCCTTTTATGGGATACTTAGATAAAAGGGGTGTTTCTAACAGCGGAGGAACACATCCTGCTTATCCTGGTTTTGAGAGGTGAATGCAATAAACCAGTAGAAATGCCTTGCTGGAAACTGTCTATTTGCTGTTCATTGGTGCTTGTTGAAAGCTTCATATTGCACTTAGCCTTTTGAGCAGCCTTTCACCATGCAAAAAGTATCACAGTAAGATGCTGGTCTCAAGAGAGCAAGTCTTGTCTACTGCAAACCCTACCTCTTCATGTCCTTCTCAAACATGTCATGCTTCCTGGGCTTGCTTATAGTACCTGTACAAATATTTTTTTTCTATTTTCTTTCTCCCCATAAATAATCTGTGTGAAGGTTACAGGCCAAAAACTTGCTGTTTTCAGGGTATCTGTAACATTGGCCCATTCCAATAAGCTTCCAACAAGAAAGTCAGAGTTCAACCTCATATAGAATGCAGAGGAAGCATGACAAAGCTTGCATAGCATTCTGCTTGTTTTTAATGACTCAACCACAGTCTTTTCCACTTCCTCCCCTAAAACAAGGCTGAAAAAGTCATCAAGAAGATTCATTAATTCATTTTTAAAAGAAATTGAATTAGGAAGTGAAATGGAAAAGTAATTTAAGTGAGGTACTTTCTGGTGCTTTTTACTATGTAACATTGTGAGATGGTTCCTTTGCTCTGTCACCAGTTTGGCTTTGTCCAATCCTGAGCCGGACATCAATATTTAGTATGTTTTATAGATGTCAGCTGTTTTTGTTGAATCATTTATTGCCCTTCTATTACAGACATAATATGCCAGTGAATGATGAAAAGTACCTGCTGGCTAAACAAAAATGCCAGATGCAAAGAATTCTTGTTTATTTACAAACGCATTGTAAAGCATGAAAATAATCCCTTTGATTTTTTTTTTTGTTGATGTCATTTGTTGGTCAGTGAAACATTCCTGAATAAGTCTATCCCATGCCGCCTTAGTAGATAAGCTCAGCAACAACAGCAGTAACAAAGAAACCCAATCATCCAAACAAAAAACAAAAAGACAAAAGAAAAACAGTTAGTGGAAATCAAATTTATGTGAAGACAGAATGGATTGAATGTGCAGCTAATTAACCTGGATTGTTCTGACATGAGCTGGAGTTCCCTGTCCAACTAACCATCCCGCTGCATCTACCCTATTTGGTCAGGACAGCCTCTTGCCTTGGCCCTTCAGCCCTGTACCATCAAGGCTGATACTGTTGTAGCACCTATGTGCTTACTCCATTGCAATGGAGTTAGCAATTAGTAGTGAAAACATGCCTCAGGACAGCTGTTTGGTGGTTGCATTGAACTACATGTGTTGGGGAAGATAATATGGCTCTTCAGGCAGAACATGTGCCATACAATTTGAAAGGACTGCAATCCTGGAAGTGTTTTTAGGCTTCTCTGCAAGGCTCTGTGGATGGCATGGCTATAGGCTTCACTTCTGCAGACTGGCATTGAAAACTACTAAATCTCTTTTCCCCAAAGGAGCCTGTGATGCAGCAAGACATGACAGGTTGATACCTCAAGCTTTCCTATTTCCACTTTTATGTCAGCCTGATACAGTTCTGAATCTTTAAAAGCTCTTGTTTAAACTCTTTGGTTTCTAGTCGTGTTTTCTCCACGCCGCTTCCTACGTGCAGCTTTCATCTTCAGAGAGGGGAAGGTTCTGGTTCAGAGATTGAAAGTAAGGGATGGGTAAGGTCTTCTGTGGTGAAAACAGGGCTCAGCCCAGAGGCTGCTGAGAATGCAGTCCATATGTTTCTGGATCTTCACATAAGGAAGCTGTGAAGCAGCCTTGATTCCAAGGTTTTGGAAGTAAACTGCTCATGCTTCATTCTCCCTGAGAAAGCAAACTGAGTTCATAGTGAGAAATAGTTCATAAAGAGATTGCTGTCCTCCTAAATACACGTGCCTTTTTTAACTTAAGAGTTAGACATGTATCTTCTTTAGAATATAAAAGGGCTTTAAGTTGTTTTTACAAAGCTAACCTCTCAAAGATTTGGGGCAAATATACTTTTGCATTTTTCCTTCACTTTGTGTGACAGTTCTGCCAAAAAGGCTTGAAAGGTTATTCCAGTACACAGTAACACCTACCAGGGGAATTAACTGCACTCTAAAGCAGTCACATGTAACTACAGCATCTCTAAAGTCTTGTCTTAGCACCTGAAAAATCAAAGACGTATCTTCTCAGGAAACATTTTTATTTATAAAATCTCAGAGATCTTCCCAAAGAAACTGTTTCAACAGATATAATTTTCATGCCAGCTTTTCCCTCCATAATATCTTAGGTTGTTTTTCCTGGTCCTGTCACAGACACACAAATATTTGACCAAAATTACCTGTTAATCTTCTTGTCCTGAAATTTGTTCAGGGTTAAATCGTGGTGTGTGGCTACCAATAATGTATTGGTAGCTATTGTTTCCGTCGTGGTGGCACAAAGAAGTAGTTAAGTCACATTGATTTTCATTGAGATGAAATCCAAAGCAAACCAGAAAACCCCTTGTTCCCCTTAAGAGTTATTTCCTGCTTATCATAAATATTTGTGCATGAAACTGCAAAAAGAGCTGAGATCTCCCTGTGAGATGCCTCTGCAGAAAACAAGTTAAATTCTGTCTCTTTGAATAGAAGATCATAGACTGCAACTTCTTCCTTAAATATTTGTATAACGGATTGCAGTAGGTGGATTTTTTTTTTCCTTAGGTAAAGAAAAAGAGGACGTATTTGCCCAGTATGATTAAACTTTAAGTAGACCTGGATAATGTGTTTCAGAGTAGCTACTTTTAAGGAGCCAGAGATGCTAATAAATGCCTCTTGAAGTTTATTACTGTCATCTTAGGATGTTGGAATGAATGCAGTCCCTTGATTTGCATCTCTTGTCTGAGCTGCTGCAGGAGTTTGTCCAAGGGTGCCACCAGAGTCAGGGGGCAGGCAGGGAATGTGGGGACCAACGGATAGTAAGGGCTTCATGTGGTGCCTCTGGCTCCACGTGACATCCAGTGTTTTCTCTGAGGCATCAAAACTCACAAGTTTTACTCTCTCATTGCCCCTCCTAATCTCTTCTGCAGCAGATTTCTCCAGAAAGTCTGAAATGAGACAGCTCAAACTTGATCTTTCATAACTGAAACAAGAGATCCATGAATATATTGTGTTTAGGCAAAAAAAGTTTTCATATATGCTCTTGTGAAAGAGGAGACTTGCAAAGTATGAGCTATATTCCAAAGGATCGTTCCAGAGCATGGCTTGACTTGTTCTACTGAGAGACAAATCCCTCTACAACTGTTTTGTGAGTACTTATTTCACCCCCTTACATATGAAGCAGTATCCAGACAGCACTACTTCTCTGGTGGAAAATTTGTAACTAATTCTCTCTAGTGGAGAATATTCTTCTCTCACAGTGAATTCCTTCCATAGCACATTCAGGATTAAACAATTGCAAGCTAAAACAGAACTGTAAACATGACAAAGAGAAGCAGACCAAAATAAGCCCCTGGTGTGAGATGTCATTACCTGTCATTGCAAAAGCAATTTGAGATCTTTATACAGTTGACTAAAACATTTCCTGAGCTAAATTATGCTGTCAACAAACTGCATAAAAGTAGTTTAACAAATGTCAGAACATCTTGGAGGAGTGGGGGTGGAGGAGAGGAAAAAACTCCCATGTAAGTACAAGGGGAGGATAAAATTATTGTATGATCTGTCATGAGAATCAACAAATGGAGAGAGGTGTTTCTAATGCTTTGACAGTATCTAGCAGAGCTATAATCTATCTGGCTAAACTAATTTAAACATGCTGGCTGGGGAGAATGGGAAGAAAGATTTCTTTTCTTTACACCTAGCATGAAAGGAGAAATTGTTGTTTAAAAATATTGTCATGATTCCTTTTGAGTCAGCCATGGCACATTTCAACCTCTGACACTGTTGGGTTGAGTCTTAGTTCAATAAATTTAAATTTTTGTCTTAAATTACTAGAAATTATTTTATCCTTCTAATTTAAATCTCTGTATGTAGTGTTATAAGTCTGTATGTTACATACCCATCTTTCTTAAATACAAATTTTAAGAATTGCCAGTGAGGGTGGGGAAAATACCCATATCATTAGAGTATTAAAAAGATGAAGTCTGTGCTTGGATACAACCAGGAGATAAAACACTACTCTAGTTTGCCAGAGAAATGGTTCTTGATTATGCTGGAATATTTTAGGAGAAACTGCCCAAATACTCAAATAGAACCACATAACTTCAAAAGCAAAGTGCCACAGATGATGGAGCTGTATGAATTGCTGTTCAGATGTGCAGCATTGTTTTGCTTCCATGATTACCTCTCTGCATGTTCTTGCCCTTACAGGGCACGGGAAAACTCAGCTGTCAAAGACACTAAAAGATTTGGCTTTACAGCTTTGCACAGCACAAATGGATGGGGAAAGAGCTGGAAGAGAGACAAGGAACCAAGCTCCAGGCAGGAGAAGTGAAACAGAAGAATGAAGTTCCCAGTGATTCTTGGGACAAAGCCAGGAGGAGCAGTTGAATGAAGCGGGAAATTACATCCTATTAGGAGACTATTCCTGATATTGTTTTAAAATAGAGCAGAAATATCAGGGTGTAGTATGCAGCTGTTGGAAATTATTTCAGGTGGAAAATAGCAAGCCCTGTGCTGTAGAGTCTAGTATGGTGGTAGAAAAGTAAATCCAAATAAATGAGAACTAAAAATGTTATCTTGACAAAGCTAATGCTGCTTGGGAGCACAATCTCTGCAGAGAGGTATTATAGGACTAAAAGGAAGCCCAACACAGTTTGAAGTTCCACCATCCATTAAGTTTTTGCGTTTACAGCACTTTGAACAGGAAGTCTGAGAAGACATTTATCTTGTGTTAAACTCCATGCTACACCACTATGGTAGAGAGAGAATATAGTCTCTGCTACAGGATGTATCTGAATATCTGATATCTGTTATATCACTGTGGAGAGCAGACCAGATGAAACAAAACCATGGGACTTGCTTCCCATAGAGAACAACAGTGTTGCTGATAGTGTCTCTCTGATGTCAGTGATTCGGGAGAGAATGATGATACATCCAGTATCTATCTCCAGATGAACAGATCTACTTCAGGCTCTGAATGTGCCTCTGGAAAGAACTACACTGCTGAGAAGAATTAATTTTAATGGTCCAAAAAGTCAGTGAGTTTCCAAGATGATCGCTATATGTTATGGAGCTATCAGACCTTGCTATGTTTTGCATGCATTCGGTACTCTGCTTACTAACTTAGTGGTGCCGAGGACTGGAGAGTAATGCACCGCTGTGCTGTGTGCGCTACCCTCCGCAAGCAGTTCTTGTGTCTGCAGCCACAGGCTCCTGTTTGTATCATGAATTTAGACTTTTTAAAAAACTAAATGTCTTGAATGATATAATTGAGGGATGTTTTTATGCACTATATTCTTCTGGGATACAAGATGGGAGGATTAGTTAATATTTTATGCTAGAGGAGGTACAGCATGAAAGGTGTGTATAGAATGTGCCAGTTCAGAGTTGCTGCCGTTCAGTGGACTGCAGTCACAAACTACTGCATGTGTGCATGCAATTGTACCTATGTCACTGGAGAGTGAATCTTTAAAGGTTCCCATGCTGTGCATTACTTGCAAGAGGCAGAAGTATAATATAGTATTACCAAAGTAGATGATTCATCCTGATATGCTACTTAACACACAGCATCAAGCTCAGACAAAACCTCCCTGTCTGAAATAAACATTGGCATGATGGCATCTTGTGTTAATTTTTGAAGTGTAAGAGCAGGAGTCAAGGAGGGCTGGGGTTTTACACTACAAATCAGCTACTTACACAATAAGGATGAGAGATATTTTCAGCCCTTGTTCTTTTTCTAAATGTCTACAGAAGCTGTATTTGCAATGGCAATGTTCTGAAGAATTCTAGAGGTTTTAAAGTTCTTTTTTCAGAATAATTAAATTTTCAGTAAATAGTCTGGAAAAACACCTCTTGACTTGCACACTGCACATAAAATTGCAGAAATGTATTTTTAGGATCATGAGCTAAATTAACATGTGGCTCAACTGATATTTTAGCTGTATTACAGGGATTTAGTCTGAATGTAACCCATCGGTTATTCTTTGCCCTCAGACTATGCAGCGGCATTTATCCTGTATGCATGTAGCATTCAACCATTCCCTAACATCTGAATAAATCTTGGATTTTCAGTCATCTGGGGTAGTTGTAAGTTCTCTACACTTTTTATTACTTTGCTTACAACTAATTGCTCTGGGTACAGCATAGTCTATTTATACACTTTGTACACACTCTTCCACATGGTTTGTGGTATCATTTTCTTCAGTGTCTTTATGGAAGACTGTCAAATGAGGGAAGCAGCTGAACTTGGAGAGGCATAGGACAGAATGGAAAACAAATCTCCTAACATCAACAAGTCATTCTCAGTGTTAGCAAATATTTCTCTGACAACCTGTTAAATTATGTAAAAGTTTGGAGTAACTGCCACTATGCAACATGAAAATGCTTTTTTTTTTTTTTCCTTGTCAGGTTGCCATCTGAAGTAATTTCAGTGCATAAAATCCCACGGCAGAGGACAAGTTGATTTGGGGCCACTGGGATTCTTCCTGCTACTTGATGATGGTCTGACAGCAGTGATCAGTCTTTTAGTGATCCTGTGGGCACCAGCATTTCCTCAAAGGCATCATTAGGATTATAAAGTGATCTTTTTCCTTAAAATAGATTCATGTCTTCATCTCTATAGATTAATGATTTGTCTTCACTATGCATGTGTGACAAGAGCACACTTGCTCGCCTGTTCTTAATACATCTCCCAGCAAAAAGTATAAAGCCCAGAAGGAAGTTTCCTATCCTCAACTTTGCTAAACCAAAGGCTGTCAAAATGTTTTCCATCCTTCCAAGTGTAGAAAATGGCATAGAAAGAAGGCACAGTTTTCCTTGGCTGTCAGGTATGTGTGACATGCTCCCCTTCCCTGTGACCAAGTTCTGAAAACATGGAGCTCTTCCACTGTGTATTTGATAGTTGTGGGGTTTTGCAAAGGTGAACTGGATCTGGTAGAGGTGCTATGGGCAAAAACAAAGATTATGTTCATACAAAGAAATAAGTTACTGAAATATCCAGATGGATTTGGAGAGGCTTTTGTTTTGGAAAACTTAATACTTCTAGATTGCCACAGTATCCTCAGGAGTCTGAGGACAATCATGGTGTTTTAGGACCTATAAATACTTTGAATTAATTGCCCACACTTCAATAGGAAGGCTTTGTTTTACAATCAGCCTCTTACTGCCCCAGCCCCATGCTACTCCAGTGAACAATAAAAAATAACCCCCTGCAAAATCAAAACAAATGCATAAAGTGCCCCCCCCACCAACCCAAACCCTACCTAAACCCCCTCTAAAACCATTTGTAAAGAGTATTAAGCACAGATAAATACTTGTCTAATTATTAGGAAAAGAGCAGCTAGCTTACATGTGTTGGCTGACCAATTTAAAGCAAAGCTAAACATCTGATGACTGTAAATGTTAATATTTGTGTGCACATTCCAATGCTATAAGTACTTTAGGCAAAACAAAGTGATCCTCCAAGTATAAAATGGAAGAAAAGCAAATTATAAAATTTTTTATGTACTTTTTTTTTCCTTTCACTGGTTTTAGAACTGTCTACATTTTGCTCTGTAAGAGCATCTGTCTTAGTTGTACATTAAATGGCTCCATTAGTTTCTGAAGTGAGGTAGCAAGTCTATTCTTGTCCCTGTATTTGAAAATGGAGACTGAGGTAAGATTTGGCATTTTCTGCTTCAACGACAATGGCTATAATCTGGTAGCGCAGAAAATCGTAGTGTCAGCCTGGTGTCTCTCACCTTGCCATTCCAATTCATGCAGGTGATGAGCCTTTCAAACAGCAACAAAGTCTTGTGTCCAGAAGAGACACCGCAGGTTTCAACTCTACGCTTCCTGGTCGTGAGGTGCAACACCCATTCATCTTTGGAGGATCTGGAGCATAAGAAGAAGGTTGGAGGCCACTGAAAAATAATCCATGATTCTGTAATGACTGCAGTGCACAATATGAGCGTGTAAACAGGACCTAATACCTGGTGCTTTGACAAGGTCCAGATTTCTCAATCTTGATGATGTTCATTCATTAAACTCTTACTTGTATGCTTGGGTCAAGATGGTGCAAACAGTCGTATTTTTAGCTGTTCAACTTTTTACTATGTCTAAGCCAACATTGGATAACTAAACAGCCATGAAGTTTTTATGACTCTCTGTAATAAGAATAATCCAAGAACATCTGGCTGAATGAGGTCGTTTGAACCAAGCAGAAAAAGAATTCTCATCTTTCAGATGTATTTGGAATTGTTCTCTAATTTATATTTTTTTACCAGTATTTATAGGAGGATTTTGTTCAGTTTTACTTTTTTACATGGCGTGAGGGTGGTGAGAAGGGTTGCTCTGAAATAATTCTGTGCCTGTTGAAAGACCTAGTGCTTACTCTCCTGCAGCAGTAGTTCTCACTTATATAGCTAATCAGTTTTAAATAAGTGAAGAACAGGATCGAAATTTCATCTCTAAAAATAAGGTGATGAAAACAGCCTATTAAAAATACTGTGCTATATTGGTGGTACAGCTGTAAGGGATTTACAAAAATTAATTACATTACTACTGTAAAAATAACAGCATTGAAGTTAGTGCCAATGTATTTTGGTCTTGGATTCCACATATTCATCTGTCTGGTATTTTCAGAAAAAGCAATCTACTTAAAGTCTCTTTCTCTATAGAAAAGTTTTCCTGCTTGACCTAGAATCATTAATCTGGGAATTAAATGTTCACTGTACAAAAATACAATGTTGTACTTGACAATCATTTCCTTTACTGGGAACTAAAGAGTACTGAAGAAGTCTGATGATGACTTACTAACAAAGGGAAAACAAATGAACAACAACACAAAAACCAACCCACCCACCCAACAAACAAACAAAAAACCCCATAAAAGGTAAACAGTCCATTTTCTTGGATATTGTTAGTACTTACTGACTCTAGAAACTCTTCTTTTGATGAGCACCAACAACAAATGTCAGGTTTATATTGTTCTGTTGCTCTGTGTGATTTAGGTATTTGTGTTAAGAAATTCAGACCACTTAACAACCACTGGAAAGAATTGGTGGGAAGTAGGAGAAAAATCTTCTGACAGATCAGAGCAACCATTTATTTCAGTCAATGACTGAAGCAACTACACAAGGCTGGGCAAATTATTTAGTATTTTGTGACTAAATTTCTCTTTCCAGAGGTGCAATTCATAAGTATTCACAGTACTATAAGATTATTGCTCTTTCAAAGTTTGGCCATGGAAAATGGAGTTCTTGTGCCTGCATTTTGCGGGTTGTAACTGGAATATTGTGGAATTGGCTGTTTCTGTAAATAGGGAAACAATTCTGGTAAGATCTTTAAAGTGAGAACAAGTGCTCCTCCGACAGAGATTTAATGTGGTGTATGACACTTAAATATCAGGAGCTTACTTCTCAGGTGAGGAAGTGGAGGGTTGAGGCAACTACAAACTCCTCTTGCTGTTGCTAGACACTAATTTTGCAGAACCAAGTCAAAACTGTAGTTTAGCTACTGCAGAAGGAATACCTGGAAATAGATGTTTTGTGCTGCAGAGCAGCACTGTGAAAACTTGCGCAGCTCCAGGGCTGGAAGCAGAAATGTTCAAGAAAGACTTTTCAAGACTAAGGGCGTGCAGAATGAAGCATCTCCCATAACTGCTGAGAAAAGAAAGGGAATGCCTTTAAAAAGGACTGGCCTAATGCAGAGCTTTCCGTGGCTTGCAAATGAAATACTTATCGGATGACTGGGCTGGGTCTCCCAGATGTGCGAGCAATTTTTAGAGCTGGTGAGATAGTGCTAGTGGGCTGGGAGCACCATATAAATGTGGACATGTTCACTCCAAATGGACTCAATTTTCATTCTTTCAGAGAGTGGTGTTCACAAATACCTGCAGATCTTATCCTGCAAGATGTCTCTAAAGGTTTTCTGACCCATCCTTCCAATGTGAAAGAGCACTACCAGAGAGATTAAATCTTGGGTGCTATGAGATAACCACAGGTTTTTCATTAAAAAATAACAAAAAAAGGGTGGTGGCATTTGCTTCCTTTTAGTGATGGAAACAGTTACATTTTATACAATGACAGAGAACCAGGAATTTTCGGGGAAGGCTCCTGCCAAATGCAGGAGGTTTCATGGAGACCTGCTGGAGAAGCCCTCAGGCAGAGGACCCCACAGAAGTTGCTGAATGATGAGCAGGAGGCCGCAGCCACCACTCCAGTGGGGGGATGCTTGTTAAACACATCTGCTGAGGCCCATCTTGTTCTTTGTGACTCCAAACATATTGGTAGAAGTCCTAGGAATACAGACTCTTGGTTGTACTTATGGACTTCACCTACAAAGGTATTTTCAGTTCAATGAGTATCCCAGAAAATATCTCATGTCAAATACATCTTCCTGCCTGTAAGAGTGGGTGTCTACACTTCCTGCCAGGATGGCAAAATGCTCCATCAATGATGGGATAAAGATTAACTAAAAATGAAAGTAATTGGGTTTTTTCCTAACTAATTCTGTTTTTTCTTTCACTAGTTTTTTTTTAGGCTCCGGAGCCCCTCTTTGAGATGGAAATTTACTGTATTTCTCTCTTGGCAGTTCAGACTATTTGGTAATTGGAGTCTTCTCATTTGGTGAACTGTTCCCATGGTTCCCACACTGCACTCATTCTTGCTCCTGTATTTTCCATTCCCTTATTACTTACTAATAACCACTTCTCAAGCTTCACTCTTCCTTTAATATTTTCTTGTGTGTTTGGCTAGGCTTCTCCACATTCCTGGTACAACATATGATGTGCCATTGCTGAAACAAGACATCACAGCTTTTCAACTGCTGCATGTGGGGTTGCTCCTCCAGAAGGCTTTGCTTCAGTCACCCAGCTTCAACTCTCTCCGCAAGACTTTCCACTCTTTCATGGTAGGTGTCTGCTACAGCAGTGACTTCCTGAAATAGTTGACACCTAGTTTTGTAAACAGTTGCAACTGTCTTGACTTCAGCGAGACACCTTTCTTAGCTGGAGCTGCTGAAGCCTCATGGTCTGTAGCCTCTCTGTCTTTCAGTTCACTGAGGCTCTCTTCTATTTCTTGTTCCTGACTGGATACATTCCCTTAATCACTTTTAACTAAGCATCTTAAAGAATCTCAGCAGTCTATGTGGTCATTTGTAGCTTGGCGTTACTGTCAGTCCTGACAGTGGTTTGCTGTGGTTCTGCTCTGTTGGCCGGCACCTCTTAAATTTGGTCCCGTGCACCTAGACTGTCTCTCGCTTCCTCCCTCAGCCCCTTCTCCTCACAGGTTTTTGTGTGCTGGTCTTGTAAGGCAGAAAAGTCCTCTTCGTTCAGCATTCTTCAGAATGTAAATTTGATTGTCTGTTTAGTTTATTAGTAGGAAATTAGAAGTGAAAGGATTCATTAAAAAAAATACATGAACTGCGCATTTTAAAGTGATTTTCAAATTTCTGGAATATTCAAAACCGGAGAACACTGTTTCTCATTAATTCCTTTTATCAGAAGATTACAGGCATAACTAAAGAGATGCAGATGCTGGTAATTACCATTTCTTTCACTTTCTACAAAGAATAGACATGTCTATTCTTAGACATGGAGTCCCCCTTTCTTCAAATTTAGCCTGTTGTCAAAGACACACTGTAATCCTTTCCATTTCTTGTATTTCTTAATCACATTTGATAGCTCAGTAACTTGCTTTAACCAGTGCAGCATGTTAAACTTTTTTTGGCTGACGTGGAGCGAATTCTAAATAATTTTGCTGAACTAGGTTCCAGCAGTTTTGGTATGCAGCCTAACAACATACATTCTGGAGAGCAGGGAAAATCAGTTCTCCAAAGGGAACTCAATAGCAGCATGGATATTCTGCCAAAAAATTCTACTTCTGGGACTGTACCAGGAAACTTGTGTGGGTCCTGTTCTGCTCCTACTGAAGTCAATGGAAGCACCTACTGATTCCAGTGGGATAATGCTCAGGCTCTAACACTCCCATTTTACACATTTCCCTTCAAATTATTCTTATTATTTTTTACTTTATTTTTAGGTTTTTACTAACCATGTTACTGTACAGCTCAGTTGCTCTCTCCGGTACATTTCCTGGAAGACGAAACCACAGATAGAACATTTTCCTTGCCTCTTATGCTGCTTAAGAGTAGCTCCTGTTCTGTGCTCCAAAGCATGGCTGGAACTCAACTGCTGTAATCCAGAGTGACAGATGAGCAAGTCAGATCATGAAAGGAGGAAAAAAACCTGCTGGAGCATGAGACCTTGCACAGAAGAAGAGCTTGTAATCATGTCAAAGGCAAGAAGTGAAATATCAAAAGAATTAATTTTGTTGACCTTACTTGGGGAGATAAAGGAAGTCAGGGATAGCCTGTGATCAAGGAGATAGCAGATGTGTTTAAAAAGGAATACTGGGACATTTACTCTAGAAAATAAACCACAGCATCTCTGTGTGGCTACGAGAGACAGC
Organism: Semnornis frantzii; assembly: GCA_013399775.1. Taxonomy (NCBI): domain Eukaryota; kingdom Metazoa; phylum Chordata; class Aves; order Piciformes; family Ramphastidae; genus Semnornis; species Semnornis frantzii. The sequence goes on along the minus strand of VWYK01040936.1, from coordinate 9,366 downwards.
ATGTTTAGAGTTTGACTGTGAATTTTGGTGTGCCTAAGTGTACAGACAGCTATATATAGCTCTGGAAATGAACACGTGTAATCTGATAGCTTTAAATACAGTAGGCATTGCTTATTAGCTGTAAAAACACTTGGAAGAAGAAAATGTAAGAATAAACCTGAAACCGATTTTTGCCATGAAGCTCAGAAGAGGTTTGGAGTTGATCTAAAACACAGGGTGATGGGTAACAAGTTGGGGACTGCTCAATTTCCAAAACTGCCATAAACTCACTGTCTGATCTTCAGACATAATTTCTTTATGCTTTTCCCTTTGCTTTCGTCATCTGTATTAGATGATGCTCATTTATTCTGTTAGCAGACTCAACAGCATTGAAGGATGTTAATGTCAAAAAAGGTAACTGAGCCACACAGTAACATTAGTCACTTTTTAAAAACCAAACAAGAGTAGGGAACAAGAAGCATCCCAGGCAAACCATTTGCAATTGTCTCTACTTCGTGAGCCTAGTTTTGTTGTTTTGAATTAGAAAACTGAAGTGCTAATGTAAAAACCTTAGAGTGTTTTAAGTCACTGCATGATCATGGTCATCAAAGCTTTGTTTACTCTGTGTGCATAGCTGACAAGAATCTAAAGTTGTCCCTTCTTCAGTAGAAATGCTGCTCAAAAAGGTGATCTCAGCACATGATGTCCCCAGTGCAACTTACCGTGGACTGCAGGTTGGCTCGTGTAATTGTCAGTGTGCACTGAAATGAGGTCAGGACTTTAATCCAGGCTCACACTTAGGGTAGGATTGTCTCCACAACAGCCCTTATACTAATACTAAAGAGTTAAGAATTTAGCTATATGTCTACTACATAAAAGACATCTATTTGAGGGATTGATAGATTTCATTGAACGGCACCAAACCATTACAAACCCAGACTGTAATGTACACATTTAGTTAATCTTAATGGTAACAAATGAAAACTAAATGAAAGTTAACATTGCAGCTGTTGGAAGCTGTTCAAGTATGGTGACAAAGATTTTATTGCAGTAGTGTCCAGTATCTCCCTGGGTAGGAATTATGTTCTCTTCAGTGAACACATTTCTATGTTTTGCTGTCACTTTGTTTAATGCAAGATACACAGACAGAAAGGCAAAATGTTGTCAGCTTTTACCTTTGGCTTTCGAAGCTAAGTTCACAGGAAATTCCATGGTAATTAAGCAAGACTAGGTTCTGAATGATTCAAGGTACTGAAAATTAAGTATGAAATTAAACATTAAAAACATTCTGCTGTGTTGCCTAAGTTTTTCCCTCAGTGACAATATAGAAATCTTCGTCTTGTACAACTTTTATTTGAGCCTTATAACATCTTGTTTTCTGCTGTCTGAGAATACACTTGGTTGTACTTCATCTCACCTTTCTTGATCCAACCACCATCCTGAAGGTCTTTGCTGCAGATCTGATGCGAAATCTTTGTACTACTCAGCAAGAGCCAAATACCACAAAATGAACTCATCAAGTTTCTGCTTAAGTCAATGGAAGTTTTGCCTTAGTAAGGCTGCAGAATTTGAGCCTGGGTTTGCTTTGCTGCACAGTGTATTGTAACGTCTGCTTGGTTCAACTCTACCTTGTTTGTTTTGAGAGAGTTTGCATAAATATGTCTTAAAATATATAATATATTGCATTACTGGAACAAGGTAAGAAAATTGGAAATTAAAGCTGAAAAGACTTTTGTCCCTTTAGGAAGAAGGCAGTGAAGGGCGTCATACTTTTTTTGGCATTGCAATGTTTCTCCTTGTATATGCTTCTTCAGACGTTTTCCAGAGAAAGGATTGCTGGACTCCATTTATACTCGAGATATAAAACTTCCAGCACACTCAGCTTTTCTCTTTATGGTATTTAATTTTCTCCATTCCCCTCTGTCTTCATCCCTACGTCTTAATTTAACTTGCAGGTTCCTACCTAGCCTTCCCACCTGAGGTACACCGGGAGTGAAGACGCTTCTCACCCCTAGGATGTACTGAACAGAATCAGCTGCCTCCTCTCTAGCCCTGCTTCCCCACTGCCAGCGGCGCTGTCCGCCGCACCTGGGGCGGTCTCGCCGCTTTTCCTGCCCAGCCCCGTCTCACCTGGGGCAGACGGCGCCGGGCTTGCCCGTGGGTCCGCGCTCAGGGCGACCTGCGCGGAGCACCGCTCACCATGCCCGGCCGGGGTCCGGCCCACCCTGGGGGCCGCGTTTGCTGATGTAATCGCCAAGCAGCCAGCGCTGAAATTTAACACCGCGGCAGGCGGGGAGGACCGCCGGTGCCGGGGCAGGCGGCTGCAGCGCCGCTCCGNCGGGCCGTATGCGGGCCGCCCTCGGGCTTGCGCGCAGCTCGGCGAAGACCAGGGCCGGCGGGGTTTCATGGACAGGACGTGACCCTGCGGCGGCGCGGCGCTCGACTCCGGCTTTCCCTCGGATCTCCACTGCCCGAGCAAATGCATACAAATGCATTTGGGAGCCGAGAGGACAAGGCGAGGACGCATCTCTCCCGCAGCACAAACGTAAGCGGGAGCCGGGGCTGCGTGACGGCGGGCCCCGCTTACCCGGCCAGCGGCGACGGGGCGGAACGCACCCCCACGCCGCCGCGGGGCTCGGCTGCGGGACAGGGCAGGAGGCGGGGGGTTGTGATTCAGCTCCCCTCCTGGGGGCAGAGGACGACGATCTCCGGTCGGCTGTCCCAGGTGCCCTCGGAGGAGCGGCGAGGGCTGCGGAGGGGCTTCCCGGACAGAGCCCTCGGGTGCCCGATGGCTGTACGTCTGCCCACAGCGCGCTCTCTCTCGTCTTTCTTTTCCGTCATGCTTTTCTTGATGGTCCCTGTCCCGTTCAGCGCACTGGTGCTATTCTTTTACCGTCCAACCCCACGCCCGGCAGGCAGCCTGACCCTGGGGAGCTAGCCTGAGAAGGGTTTCCGCGGGCGTGTGCACCCCTGCTCCCTGAAGTGGGAATAGGCGTCCTGGGGAGAACGTAGCACTGCACCCACAAGTAATGTGGCTGCTCGTCCTCACATTCGGCACACAGCAAACAAGCAAAACCTGTCGAATTTGCCTTTAAGAGATGAGGTTACTCCCTTAATGCCAGAGATGGCCAGGTGAGGTTTCCCGTATTTACGTGCTTCTGCAGTAAGCTCAGGCATTTCTAAAGCATCGTCACTTGCAGCGCAACGATAGAGCTCCGCTCTCCTCTGTATTTGCCTAAAACCAGACTAGGCAAAATGATAGCGGACTTTTGATAGTTGTGATGGTATTACGCTTCTGACCTCTCTCTGTGTCTCTTTTTGTAAAGTGCTTATTTTATTCTGGCTGTGGCTTAAGTCTACTGAGATCTCTGAATGGGACGGAGAGAATTTGTCATGTGTAGTAGCGAGGATTACGCTGTTGAAGTGTGCCTGGTGTGTAATCTGGGTGCGCTCATGAGCAGTTACGTGGCTGCACTGAAGGTGGCCTTTAGAGGAGATACGTGTGTTTACTGGTTGTGCCTGTGAGGCTTCAGGAATCGTCTGACTGCAATTTAAAACACGGTTTTATCTGGTATCTGTAAAGGGATATTGCTGATACAGAAACATAAGTTGATTTGTAGTGAAGTATCATGGTATCAGAGATGTGTTTTACTTGTATTCAAAACTGGAGATAGTTTGAGAATGTTTCTGTCTACTTCTGTCTTATTTACTTAATTTGCTCAATTAGAGAGAAAGCCACCTGATTGCTCCCATGTGTTGAACTAGACATTCTTTGCAGGAAGGTCAGCCTGTATCAAACTAGTCAATCTTTTGCAACATTTTTGTGGAAATGCCATTAGGTCAGACCTGTTACCTGTATAAAGATGCAGGTGAAATGAATAAAATGCTTGCAGTTGTATGACTCCTAAATCTTTCACCATATTTGTTAATGGAATGCTTAATTTTAAAATGTGGACAGCCTTATGTTACCTCTGTCATTTGTGATCACTGAATTGTAGAATGTTTGAAGAGTCATCTACAAAATGTCAATCTCTGAAATAATAGAGTTGGAATTTGAGCTTTATACTTTTGCCTTCATACAGAGGAAAACACTTATTGGAAGCTCTCTAGACAAGAGAACTAGTGTAAGAAATCTGGGATGTACTCATAAAACAGTTTTACAGTCACATCTTTTTCATTAAATTTTTTCTTTTCAGAAATGCTAATGGAGTTGACTGTTCTTTTGGACATAATAGTTTCTCATCTTAAGCCAAATGCCGTCTAGAGAGTTTGTGAGCCACCAGACAGGGAGTTCCCTTTCTCTGCACCACAGCACTGCAGCAGGACTCCTCTTGATCCGCTGTTCCTCAAAAGGAATAGAGCAAAAAGTTTTTTGAACCTCTCTCACTTTATCTTGTGTCTCTACCTTTCCCCTTCTTTCATATTGCGAACTTGCAGCAAAGAAGCTTCCCCCTTATTGGTTAGCTGCACAATGGCATCTGTGCCCCAAGGGCATACAGCTGAAACCTGGAGAGGCTTTGGAGGCAGTTACATCCTCTGAAGCCAAATTGAAGGTAGGTGTCTAAAAACTTGGGAAGCAACACTGGACCTGCTGGCTTAATTTCATCATAGCAGTGAAGGAAGCTATTTTATTTTATATTCTTTTTTTTTTTATATTTTTTTTTTCCTTCCCAGATCTTGAAAGACAAAGTCTTTAATAGCTTGAGGTTTTAGATGCCCGGGACATCTCTTTCCACAAGGTGCTATTGCGTTTTCCAAAGCCCTGCTCATATTTGATGGACACAAACTGGACCGTTCTCTTTATCAGTCCTCAGGGAAGATTCAGTGAAGCAATGCATGTGGAGCAGGTGCTGGTGTACAAACCATCATCACTGATGAGTGCAGGGTTGAATATATGTGTGTCACACTGGGAACAGGTGCTCTCTAGCAGGTAGTGTATTTTTTCCTTTAAACTGGAGGTTTAGAAAACTAGCTTGGAATGAAGAAGGGCTTGGTGTGTGCTAACCAAACCTGAGCTCTGTAGACTGCTAAATAGTCTTCAGAGATTGGAATTTTTCATGGTTACTTGTAGCAACTTGCTTTGAAACTTACTGGTTTCCTTGATCTCTCACCCTGAGAGTTAAAAATATAAACATGGTTAGTCACTGTCCACTTGTAGGAAGAGGCAAATAGCCACAAGATACCAAAGATAGAGCTTATCTTTCTGCCAATTTTAAGTGTTAGAATAGGTCAACAACATTTGATAGTGCCTTTCTCTAAATAATTACGTACTTGTCCTCAGCTTGTGTTGCATATAAAGTAGGAGAGAGGGAGAAAAGGTTGGAGGAGGGGATGAAGCTCAAGAGATAGTTCGACTCTAGGATGGGACATAGCCAAGGGGTAACAGCCTCATGTGTGATGTTAAATGTGGAAAAATAGTCAGCTGGAATCTTCCCTGTCCTGTGCTTTTGAGCTTTTCTACTGTTACATCTCAACAGGGCAAGTCTACCCAGGAGCTATGGGCTCAGTTAAGGCATCCTGTCCAGGGTTTCACATACTTCCTTTCTTCCTTCCAGTTAAGGCAGATAATGGATCAGACCACACGTGCATTATACAGCAGAGAGCCTGTAGGCTCAGTAGCAGTGCTGCTGTGAGAATGGAGACTGAGAACTGGTTGCTCTGCAGCTTAAAAGCTGTAAATGCAGAGAGTAGTGCAATCCTGAGCAAAAAGTGAGGGCTTGCACAAAAGGATTATTTCAGAAAGACAGATTTTGGTTTTTGTTTTTTTTTTTTTTCATCTTCAGCCACAGAGCACTCCCTCATACAGCTTTGCTTAAGATTGTGCATGGTTTCATTTACAAAAATTTTACTTGTGAGAGAAGGTAGAAGCAATACTACCTTTTCCCACACATTAGAGGACTTCCAGCCCTGTGATTGTCTGGGGTACCTGTTTTTTTTTTTCTTAGCTGATCACTCATCTGTTCTTAACATTAACTGGAGAGCAGTGTGTAATCCAGACATTTGTCTTTACCTTTCACTAAATGTTTCTGTATATGCAGTTACATCTGTGTAATTTGCAGCCCTGGGAGTGTTTTGGCATTTCTTGTCTTCCTGCAATATTTGCTGGGAGGTGATGGAGGCAGATAGCTGACATGCAGGTTGTCCGCTGCTGTAATGCTGAGACGAGTTGTCATTGCACTTTGGGCTCTAGGGTTCTTTGAGCATTTGGACTTTGGGGTTAATTAAAATATCTTGCACTCTTATAAATTGTGAATTCACTTTGTGCCCATGAGAGTCAAATCAATGAAGACTTGTCCTGAGTCTTAGCTGATAAAGTCCAATGCATGGGCTTTCTTTCTAACATAGCTATCTCCTGTCATTGAGCTTCTCATTAGTCAAAAGATCACAGAATGTTAGGGGCTGAAAGGGACCTTGAAAGATCATCTAGTCCAACTCCCCTGCCAGAGCAGGATCACCTAGAGCAGGTCACACAGGAACATGTCCAGGGAGGTTTGAACGTCTCCTGTGAAGGAGACTCTACAGCTTCTCTGGTTTCAATGTTTCCGATAGCAATTGCTTGAAAAGTCCAAAGTTGGCCCTGCCAAAGTCCATGGTTGTGATCCTGCTTGGTATTTTGTTACTACCATACAAGATCCTGAACTCCGCCATCTTATGCTTGCTGCAGCCAAGGCTGCCCTCAACCTTCACTGCTTCAGCCAGAACCCCCTTGTTAGTGAGTATGAGATCCAGCAGCATTCCTCTCTTTGTTGACTCATCCACCATTTGCATCATAAGTTATCATCAATGCACTGGAGGAACCTCCTGAACACTGAAAGGCTGAGTAGATCTTCCAGCAAATATCTGCGATTCCTGTGCTCCTGAGGCATTTAAAGAGACTGGTGAGGCTGTGGCTCTGCCCATGCCACTCCTGCCTCTCTCTGGAGGGCAGCAGCCTTGATGAGGTGGGTGTCTCTGCTCAACACTTGTATGACAGGTTCAGAGGAAAGAAAAGGTGATGTGTTATGTGACACACAAACTATGGTCTTGAATTCTGATCTTTAGAGCCCTAAAACTGAAGCAAGTAGCTGACCTGCTGTTTGGACAATGGGCAATATAAGTTTTTTGCAAGAGTGTCAGAGCTGCAGCAGCAGGACTTTAGGGCTGTAGCAGGAGAAAGCCTCAAGAAAAGAATAGCTGGGGAGTGCAGTGGTTAAATTAAAACAAATGTGCCCTTACAAGCATGTTGGGATTAGTAAGGCATAGTTTCCACGCCACTCCCCTTCTCTGATCAGAACTCTAGCAGTGATGCATATTTTTACATATTGTGTGTATTTTCTTCTAAAACTTACGATGTATCTGCAGTTTTATAGTGGTAATAGCAATGAGAAAAAGAATATTACCATTATCATGCTTTGCTATTCTTTAAGTTATTTGTTCTAGTTGTGAGAACTTAAGTTCCCAAAATCTGCAAATCCACATGTAGGTGTATAACCAAAGGACCTAATTTTGACCAAAACTCAGCCCATTTATTTACTATGAAAACTATGAACAGATGTTTTGAATAGTGCTGGAGAAGACTCTTTAAGATATATCACAGCAGGAAAAATATTTTTAGTATAATTTTATAAAACTTCTCTTCCCTGCCGCCGTAATTTGAAACCCTGTTTAAATAAATGCTTTGCCTGAAAGTCAGTGTGTCAATTTTGGAAGAGTCCAGGCTGCTGATCAGGTTGGAAGGGAAAGGGCAGCTGCGAGGTTTGCCAAAGGGAGAGTGGGTCGTGATGGGTAGTGCAGTTTATAATTATCACTCGGACCAACACACCTGTAAGGAATGGGCCTGTAATGCTTCCTTTCTCCTGACACTGGTGTGTTTTTCTTGTAATAGAAACTGGGGGAAAGCTCAATTAGTGGGCTTTGGCTGGCAAGTACTTTTCGAGGGCTGGGCTTGGTAAGAGGGCAGTTTAAAACTGATTCCTGGGTTGGCCTGGGCTAAGAAGAGTGGCCCAAAAGAATCAGTACCAGCTGGGAAGTACTCTGTTCACACCTGTTTTCAAACCAAGTCCCTCTTAGGGGAAGTCCCACAATAAAACTGCCCTAAGTAGATGGAGAGCAAATCATCAAACCCATTCTCTGCTCGCTCGCAGAGTCCTGACGTTTTACTTCACTGAGTAAATCAGTAAAACCAGACCTTTGCTCTGCAATTTTCATGCACTTGGATGTTTCTGGAATGTTTGAGTCACAAACTCTGGAAAGGAATATTAAGATTTTAAACAAAATACAATTATAACTCTGTGTGTATACATGCATGCATATAAATATTTAAACCATAGCATGATTTCTTGCCATTGTAGCATTACTAATACATGGTTTATGCATACCTTATTCTCTGAGCTGAAAGCAAACTGGCAATGGAAGAACTTGTCTGTCATTGCTGTTTGAACCATATGTTCCTCTATGAAGTCCTGGGGTATTCTTCCTGCAAATTTTTTTTTTTACTGTGCAATGCTGACTGCTTATCTGGCAAACTTAAATCACATGAAGTTACAGGTGTTCAGCTGCAGCTGTATTACTTTCAAATAGTCTTTATTCTACATACACAAATGCTCTCTGGGGTGGTTCAGCAAACACTTTTAGTCAACCTAGCATTTAATATTATGGAAAATCTATGAGATTACATATGTTAACGAGCAAGAGGGTTGAGCTGAGACTTCAGGACTTCAGTGTGAGTTGCTAGCACTAGAACTATATTTCTGATATTTTAGAAATAATTCTTTTTGGAACTAAATAGCTATAGGTTGGTATGATTGCTATGTACACCTGTGTTTCTGTGCCTGGATGTCCAACATTAACAGAAAGCTGATTTCTCATATATGAAAAGATTCTGTCACTGGTAAGAGCATGATTAGGTGCTAACCTGGCTAATACAAATCTTGAGTGAAACCCGGCAGACAGTCTGATTTCAACCATGGTAAAAATGTGTTATTTGCCTAACATTCAACACTTGCACTTAAAAAAAACAGTTCAGCACACAGTCTATATCAGTCTTATGCTCTTGTCAGTAAGTAAACCTATGCTACCTGTCAGTATGTCTTCTATCTGCGCATAAAGTTTTAAGTCAAGATTTGATGTGTGGTTATGGGGTGGTTTTCTTAACTCGTTTGGCCTTTTAAATTTTTTATGTTGTTTGCTTTCTCAAGAGCATGTCTTATTTGTAATTTGTATTTTGTAATACAGGAACAAAAGCATGACACAACAATTTAATTTATCTCTACAAGCATTGCCTTGTCATTTATTTTGTAGTTTCTTTGCAGTAAATTTATTTTCTTTACTTTCCAGCTAGAAATTTACTACATAGAAGCATTCATATTTGAAAGTTGCTGCAAGAAAACATAAAGCAGATGTAGTTAG
>VWYK01040935.1:0-19736 GCA_013399775.1 Semnornis frantzii | reverse complement strand
CTGAAATGGTCATAAAACCATTGCAGTAAATGGAGCCACTTTAATATGGAACATGTTAGGGTAGGCCTGCCAGTTTTCTGTAAAAGTCAGCCACAGTTGCTGCATTTATGAATTGTTTACATAGCTGTAATGGTTGGAAGTGTGTCATCTTTTCGAGGAAGCTGGCTCCTTATAGTCTGTGGTTTAATTTGAATTAGTAAATAAGGCATTGATCCACAGTTTTAGTTCTCTTAATGACACCAATTCCATTGCTCTTATCATTTCTCTGTTAGTAATGGGAATAATTTGTAGTTCATACAAATACAGCCCTGAGCGTAATTTCATTAATTATGCAAAAGAAATAGTAGGCTTCCTTACCATTAATGCTGGCAAATTATTACTAGGAGAATTTGTCATTTTTGGTGATTTCATGCCATTAAGACAGAAATTACATATATGAGCAAATTGAACTAGAAGCACAGTGTGAGGAATGTGAAGAAACGCTTGTTATGACTGAAACTCATACAAACATCTTCACTTTTTCTACTAACTATTAAATATATTTTTCCAATGGAGTAGAAAGAAATACTTAGAAAACCTCCAGCATGTTTCTGAGTATTTGGAATCTAAGTACAAAAGAATGAATGTTAAACTCATATGGACACCGTTAGAACACTTTGCCCTGTGGCATCACTGAATTGCCTGGCATTTGTGTGTCCTTTGCTGAACTGTCTGGCAAAGATCTGAGGGAATATTGTATTTATGGTCAGGTCAAAGTAAGTCCTGCTTTAGCCAAGCTCTTAACCAAGTATGTGTGCATGGTCCATGTATCTTTGATTTCACTGGGATTTAAGAAAACATTTAAAGTTAAGCAGAAGTGAGAAACAACCAACTCACACCCCCAGCCCAAATACAAAACCCAACCAAAACACAACAGAATGAATAAAGTACCTGTACCTGCTAGTAAGGAAAAATGACACACAGAAAACCTCTAGATGCCTTTATAATAATCCTGCACTGGTATAATGGATGCAGTAGCATTAAGAGCCCTGAAACAGTACTTAGCCAGCCAGAGGTGGCAGCTCTGTCTTGTTGGGTAGCTTAGGGAAACTTACCTGCTGAACCTTCTATACAAAGCTGATGAAGGTAAATGGCTAATGCTGCATCTGTGCTCACTGAGAGCTGAATAGCTGATTTTAAGCATGGGCTTAAGTCTGTTGCTGAATAATTAGCCAGCATTAATGACAAGGAAGTGACAATAATCTTGTATTGACACTATTATGAATGGGATATTTGCTAGAAGTTACCGGTGTACCAAATCGTCCTGGTTTTGTTGAGACAGAATCACAGGACAGCCGTGGGCTGCAGGCCACTAGCAGTTCTGAGTCAGCCAGGAGAGCTGCCTCTGAGTTGGCTTGCAATAAGAAAAGGACTCACTGTCATCTTATTGCAGATAAAGACTTGAACTGCTGCTTAGATGATGTTCTTCATTCTCAAAAGTTTGAGGTTAAATCAACACTGAAAAAATATCTATGGAGATATTTAATCTGAAGAATGTTTGCTTGAAAATGTTCAACAGCTTCTGCCATTTCTCCCCTTTCCTGCAAATGTTCAGTGTCTTCCAAGCTTAAAAGAGTAATTGAAAATCTGAAACTAAATTCTAGGGAAGTGAAATATGATCACTTTCTTTCATGGGAACATGAAATCCCTGTGAGTGTTATTCAGGCTTTATAATGCTTTCCCCTCTGTTTTCTTGTAAGAAAGACAGGATGTACTTCTTCATAATAGCAAATCAGACTTTTTTTTTTTTTTAAATAGAGATACAGCCCTTTTGTCATTCACCTTAAAACAGACAACACAAATTTTGTGTCATGCTCTTTTTTCTAGAGAAATTAGTTTATGCATGACAGATAATTCTGATGCTAAAGCAGAAATTAAACAAGAAGTATACAGGTGGTCTTGCTAATAGTTTTTCTGCCTGGATTTGCTGTGTGTTGTGGCTTAACTCAGTTTTACATGAAAAACATGTTTTTTTGTTAAGCTTATCTAATGTTATTTTATGTTCTGAGGTTTTTTTAAAGACATATTTTCTTGGTTTGGTTTTATTTTANAGTGGTTAGTGAGGTTACTCAGCAGAGAGGAGGAAAAGCCAGAAGCTGCTAGACCGAGATGCTGTGCCCCAGAGACTGAGCCCAAGAGGCTTATCTTTGTTTTGTATTATTTTCTTAAACATCTCAGCAAGCCTATGAGTGAAGTAGACATCACCATTGTTTCCTTTTCATAGCCTATAATTTTCTCTATTAAAATATTCCAATTAGCCTCAAACCAGCACAGTAAGGAATTACTAGAGTCTATCAGAGAGCCATGAAGATGGTGAGGGGACTTGAGCATCCAGCTCACCAGCAGAGGCTGAAACATCTGGAGCTGTTTAGCCTGGAGAAGAGGTGATTGAAGGGGGATCTAATTAATGCTTGCAAATATCTAAAAGGTGAGCGTCAGGAGGATGGAGTCAGATTTTCCACAGTAGTGTCCAGTGACAGGACAAGGGGCAGTGGACACAAACTGGAACACAGGAGGTTCCATGTAAATATCTTCGCTTTGTGAGAGGCAGAGCACTGGAACAGGCTGTCCAGAGAGGTTGTAGTCTCCGTCTCTTAAGACATTCAAAACCTACCTGGCCACGTTCCTGTGTGATTTATTTTAGGTGATCACAGGGTTGGACTAGATGATCTTCAGAGGTCCTTTCGTACTCCTACCCTTTTGTGATTCTGTTTTGTCTTAATATCGAACCCATTTGATATAAGTTTGATAGAAGTTTTCTTTGGGTGACTGGCTTTATAAAACTGGTGATTCTGCAGCTGTTAGGATTCTCCCATAACTAGAAATTTAATAAGAATTAAAAAAAAAAAATCAGATTTGGTAGTTTTTATATTGCAACTGTGAAAGAAAATAGGCTGACAGTTTTGGCTGTTACATAGTTACAAGCCTAAGAATACCAGCAAACTTAAACAGGCCACTGTTTTTTAATGTTGCTGTCCAGGTTAGGACTGAATTACCAGTGTATCTGTACTGTTTGGCAGATACTCAGCAGATAACTTTAGTTCTATCTCTCCACTGGCAATACTTGAGGAAATACCAAAACTTTTAGAGATGCCTCCTTGCTGAAATTCCCAATTTCAGCAAAGCATTAAAGCATATGCTTAAATCCCAGAAGACTGCTACTTCCATTAAATTTTATCTAATGGTTTGGTGTTTTGACATATCAGAACTAAAACAAAGTTAATTTCTGGGAAAAAACAGGTGAAAATAAGGAAAACCTAATCCCTGCTCAGTGTCATTTAAAGCAAAACAAAACAACAAACCCAATCCCCAAAAACCTTTGTGCAAAATGAAAAAAAGTATGTGTAAGTATTCAGATAACTTGAGCATGTAGGGGAAGTATTGTTGCTTGGTGTCTTGGTTTGAACAGATAGAAGCTATTTTACCCCTTCCCAAAGAAGTAAAATAAAACTGCTCCATGCAGCTTTGGAAGTTTAACTAGAAATGCTGTTCATAAATATATACAGAAATACAAAATGCATTAATTCATATTCAGCCTCAACCCAGTTCTCTAGCCTGGGCTCTTCAAAACCTCACTAGGCCAACACCTTCCAAAACGTTCTCCTCAACCGGGTCAAGCACTAGGCCGCAATTCCCCTCCCCATGCCTCTTTGTTTACCCCTTCATACCAGGCCTGAACTGCATAGCTAAAAATCAGCTTTGCCAAGGAGACAGAAGGCCACAAACATCCCCTGCACTGCAAGAGATGAGAGTGCATGCTGGGGAACAGAGAGAGGGAGAAAAGGGCAGAACAGAGCAGACAGTAATGTCCATTTATATAGCGGTGCAGGATGATGGGAACCAAGTAACAAAGATTACACTTTCCTGTTCCCCATCTCGTACTCTCTGGTACTTCTGAAGGACTTCTTTTCTGTATGGTTCTTAAACCCATAACACTTGAGTATTTTGACTGATTATCCCAAAGGTACATTAAAATAACGGTGAGGTAATAAATCTAAGTACAAAATGAAGTATCTCAAGGAAGAGCATATTTATGAAGTAGTAGTAATCAGAATGATTTAATATGGGATGCAGCTCAAGGATGTATTGTTTTGAACAGCTGATAGCCTTCAAAGTTTTAATCAAGAGAGATGCTTTAGACATGGCAATAGGCAGTGAAGCTGGCTGCTGTCTCTAAGTTATTGTGTCTGTTCATATTTGAATGCATTAACTTATAAGCATGTGTGTGAGCACTGTAACTGAACGCTGTGACTGCATTTGCTGTGTGGTCACACTTCCTGCACACATAAGTAATGGGCTTATATAATCTGATTTATTTGTATAGTTGGTGATCAGAAAAATACTGTTGATTGTAGCTGAGATTTGAACAGAAGGCTTTGAGGAGACCTTATAGTAGCCTTCCAGTATCTGAAGGGTGCCTACAGGAAGGCTGGGGAGGGACTATTTACAAGGTCTTGCAATGACAGGACAAGGGGCAATGGGTTTAAACTGGCAGAGGGGAGATTGAAACTGGATGTTATGAGGAAATTCTTTACAGTGAGGGTGGTGAGATACTGGAACAGGTTGCCCAGGGAGGTTGTGGCTGCTCCCTCTCTGGAGGTGTTGAAGGCCAGGGTGGATGAGGCCTTGAGTGACCTGTACTAGTGGGAGGTATCCCTGCCTATGGCAGGGGGTTGGAACTAGATGATACTTGAGGTCCCTTCCAATCTTACCATTCTATGATTCTATGATGTAAGAATATACAGTTAAAACTGGTAGTGATTAACTTCATTAAAAGGATGGCATATTTGTGTACACTTGGGTGCTTTTCTGGCCCCAGCTTAGAATGCTTGAAACCCTGAAGTAAAATGGAAATAGCAGCCTAAAAGTGACTGGGAGCTATGTGTGTTATAAGGAGATGGACAAGATTTGAAAAATTCAAGAAAGAAAGTGCAAGTATTGACTACAACACACGATTTTTCAGAGGTCTTTAGTATTAGCAATAGTGCAGGGGACATCTGATTTAAGGAAAGGGGGCATTTTGATATGGTAGACAGATTTCCAACAACCTATGCAGAAAACCTTTAAATGTTCATATTTTTCTTGCAGTCACCTACAACAGTGATGATACTTGGCCTCTTGTCTGCCATCCTTCTAGTCTCAGACTAGGCTGTGCATTCAGCTAGTCAACAGCCTGAAGCTCTGGGTCCTGAGGCTGAACTTGCTGGAGCAGCACATCTAGTATGTTGTTAAACTGATAAGCTCATTAGCGCTGTTTAAAAATGATCTCCCATCTGTACTGGCAAAAGCACATGAATGGTAAATTAAGGAAAAAGTGATCTTTCAAAAAACAGCTGCAAATGATTATACAAAACAGTAAAAGAAGTTATTTGATGCCGTCTCTTCTGCCTGCAGGGTTGTAGGAAGTATTTGCCTGACCTGGTGTTAATATGCAGAGATTATTTTCACAGCAATCCCTCTCTGTAAATTACCTGACAGCAAACCTGAGCTTTGCCCTGCTTAATGTGCATCAAGTGAACTCATGCAGGAAATGGGCATTGTGTGATCTGCTGCGCATTCGGATGAGAGCCAAAGGAAAATCAGGGTGTGGGTGGATTGTTTGCCCAGTGATCAGACCACTCCAGAAGCTGCACACGCGGTCTCTAAGTATCAGGAATATGTTCCTCAAGGACAAACTGTATCATGGGGGTGACATGGCAAAACTCAAAACATCATTTCTGTAAGTGGTGCATGGGCATTAACCCCTGAAAGACTAGTGTGGGGTAATGCTCTGTAGAGATGCTGCTTCTGTCATCTGTGGAAGTGCTGGAACAAAGAGGGAGTGAGGCTGTGCTTCCAAAACAAGCTCAGGGAGCATCATATTTTCTCTCTACCCATGACATGCAGTGAGCTGCGAGGCCAGCCTGCTGTGTAATAGCAGGATAAGCAGTTGGTGCTGAATGAGCCAAACTGCTGATTCCTTTATTTTACCAAAACTATTAGCCCTTTGATAGAAAGCTGCTGGCAAAGTGCACCCAACTAAGGTTTTTGCAGTCTTTTGCTGTCTGTCTTACATTTCACGTTCTTGGAGGCTAAACAGCCTCCCCAGCATGGAGGTTCTGCTGCTGCTTTGCTCCCTGCCAAACCTTTCTCTGATGGCTACTGCTTAGGATGCTGCAGGGACCCCACTCTGCTACTGCCACTGCTGTTTGCCTGCACTCATGCATGATTACTTGGAAATGGCAGGCTGAGGCTGTAGTAGAAACTGGAAATTAAATCTGCTTACAGGCAGCTCAGGAGGAGGAAACATTTCTGCATCTCTGCCTTTGGCTGTAATTCACTGTGCACTGGGAAATTAATGGAAAATAAAGGGTGAATACAGCCTGGAGTGAGGAGGACAAGAGAGATGCTAAAGAGAAGCCTTTTCTGCAGAGTGGTAGAGGATGCAGATCTAACCTTCAGAAGAGCATGTATTAACCAAAGTGAAGTCAGAGATTACCACTCAAATTGGAAAATGGGGTTTCTTTCACCACATTTGGAGAGGAGTTGCATTATAATTCTTTTCCAAATGAGGCTAAAGAGAGAGCAATAAATAAGGTAGCATGACTTGAAGAAGCACCTTAAATGTGAAAGTCAGCAGGCTGTAAAAGAAAGAGCTTGGCTGCTAAAACCATATTTTATTTGCACTAGTGTCCATTAATGTGCCCTTTGGAAAGTTCGTGGCAGCCAGTGCCAGACAAAGTCTCAGGCAGTCCTGCAGTAGAGCATGTGCTGAATTTTTTGAGGATGGCAAAAGGGAAGAAGGTAGAGAAATTATATGTTCAGGGACAGATTGCCCTCAGCATCATTAGAATGTTTCCAGGGAAGTCGGCTGCCCCTCACTGCTCCCCAGCTGGAGGCCATATCACAGGCACTTTCCAAGAGAACAACAAAACCTTCATCTCCACTGCTCTTCTGTTGATGCCTCGGTTCCTGCACCCAAGGAGGAAGGTGTTAAGCCATTGTAAGGAAATGGATCTTGGAAACATTCCTAACACATCTTCACCTTTCCACTATGTGGCTTCTTAATAGCAACAAAAGTAGTCTTTGCTTAGCATTTCTACAAAAGCCCTGCGTGGCACTTGCTGTGAAGGATTGCAGCGTTCAGCGGTCCCAATTTCGGAAAAGCTCTAAGCAGCTGAAACAAAGGTTTAATGAGATGAAATGTGTGTGGCAACGTTAACCATGACAGTGTTAGAAGCTTTGCTGCTGCTGCTTAATCCCAAATGCATTTTCTATTCCAGCAAGCTTCAGTAAGATCCTTGTGCATTTTTCTTTTTCCCTAGCACCTGGGTAATGCCATGCATGACTCATCCTCTCTTCTACTGTCAAAGCATGTTCAGTTCTGCAGGAGCAACGTGCAGTGTGACTGAATGCCTGGTGCTTGGGTCAGCTCTCTTCACTATCTGTAGGGTCAGCTGTCCTCTGGACAAAAATTTAGCAACATGTCCTTGTCTACACAGAATCATAGAATGCATTGGGTTGGAAGAGACCTTTAAAGGTCGTCTATCCAACCCCTCCCGCAGTAAGCAGGGACATTTTGAACTAGATCAGGTTGCTCAGAGCTCCATCAAGCCTCACTTTGAATGTTTCTAGGGATGGGGCCTCTGGCACCTCCCTGGGCAACCATTTCCAGTGTTCCATAACCCTCACAGTAAAGTACTTCATCCTAGTGTCCAAACTGCATCTACTCTTCTCTAAAATCCATCCAACTCACTCTAGTGCTAGGTGCCCTTGTAAACAGTCCATTTCCAGCTTTCTTGTAGGCCCCTTTCACATACTGCTGCTATAAGGTCTCCCCAGAACCACGGGGATGTGTTTTAAGAACTATGTATCCATATAGCTGCTTTGGATAAACAAGCCCAGCCTGTGCTTTCTTTGCTAGATGGGCTTTCAGTCAAAATTTCAGTACAGTGTTAACAAACAGCAAGTGGAGAGAAGGGACTCAGTAACAGCTACAGGAGCCCTCGCTCTCATCTCCTTTGGTGAACTTCACTGTAAAATTTCAAATGTCACATTTCCTCCATGCATAATTTTTAATTAAAAACTCTCCACGAAAAGGTCAGGACAGCTTGACTCTGCTTCCCACATATCGATAGCCCAACAGCAGTGAAAGTCAGTGGCAGCAAACAAAATTCCTCCTGACCTGAAAGTGCTGAGGACCCTCTCTGCCTGGAATAACTAATGAACAGCAGCAGCTCCTAGTCCTGCCACATGCTTTGTGAGTAATAGCTACCCATCACCCCTGCTGCTCTTGCTGCCTTGCTTTATAAACAACGCACAGCTCCTCACCTTACCAGTCTTTGCATCTTTTCAGCACTGCTTCATCTGCTGCTCCACTCAGATTGCAATCTTATTTTAAGCACTGGCTGCAACGTGCCTTTGCACTTCTAATACATTAATTCTAGTGAAGTGATGGGTACAGCAAAACCTGCTTTGTTTTATTCTCTGTAACCACATGCATGTGATGAGATCTTGATTGCCCATCTTTTCAGGGCTAATGTTTGGACACTGCAATTGTGTTGCTAGGATAGGCACTTCCCTTGCAGAAGAAAATTTTACTTCCAATGCCATTGCAGACCACAATAATTATTGCAGATTCAGCTGAAACTTCCAGAGATGCATATTGTGGTTTATTGAAGTTGTGGAAGTATGCCCTGAGTCATGCACCACAAAATGTTTTATCGGCATGGGAAAGAGCACAGCTGTTACCTGCGTACCTGTTACTAGTGTGATAGAATCTGTAGAATCATTTTAACTCAGCACCAAAGTGATTTCCCCACCTATGAAAGCTGAACACAGAATGCAGTAGAGACTGGTTTCAGCTCATGGTTCTGCCTTTCACATTAAATTCACAGAGAAAGACGCTTCACAGAATCCATGGGTGGCTTGCGCCTGGAATTTTATTCAATCCATTCAAAAAATAGACAGAACTATAAGGTGGCACATATTGTCAGAAAGTACAAATGTCACATCTCTCTTTATACAGTTTAATTTAAATCCATAGATTAAGACAGTGAAATAATTGTCCTGGCTGGGAAAATAATTAAGGGTCTTCCATGAAAGGACACGTCTTCAGGTAAGCATTGTCACAAACGTATCTGGTTAAGCATAACTTTTTCTATGCTCTATAAAAATATAAACAGCATTTCAAAATGTTTTTAGGTAAATAGGTTAAGGTCATCTAACATGGCATTCATGTCCTGACAGAATATGGGACCTGGGCACGTCAAACTGCATTTAGTAATCCACACCCAGCCAAAATGAAAAAAAACATCTTGTATGAGCTTCAGAGACAATGAAATATAACAAAAGAAACAGTATCAAACCAAAGATGGGAGGAGGAGGAACATCATACCTGTACATATGAATTCCTTCTCCTCATTTTTATATTTTTTGTTAACATGGCAATGACTAAGACAAAAGTGGCAGTTTCATACAGGTTAATTTTAACTTGGGATCAAGTATAACTTGCCTTTCCCAGACAACAGCATTGCTGGGAAGTGATGTGCGCCGCAATCAGGTTAAGGGCACCCACTGTCACGTATGTTCTACCTGTGTGGTATTTCTTCCATACAGGCTGTACAGAAGGACATGTGCAAATTACAAGGGCAGAACCTTGGCTTCCCAGACAGCAAAACCAGGTGGTAAGACTAAACAGTATTTTAAAGCCAAGAAGAAAAACTGAACAAAAAGCCAACTCATCTAAGCTTCGAACAGTGGGATGTCGGGTGTTCCCGGTACAGCTGTCACAAACACCCTGTTTTTTTTCCTGTAGGGATGCAATCTTATAAGCTAAACAGCTAATTGTTGTTGCAAGGACTTATTGGTTCAACACAGATTAAGAAGTTCAAATACACTGAATATATTGGTCACAGGTCTAATCACATCACTTCCCTTTTCTCAATCCTAAATTTGCATTGGATTGGCTTCCCCCATCAGCTGCGTGTTTGTATAGCAGAGCACTCGATGTTGTAATTGACTAGCACATATGCCAACAACAGCTGCTATTTGCCAGTTAAAGTGATCTACAAGTGGGAAACAAATCCTAAGGAAAGGGTCAGGTTTCAGATAGAGGTTGGACATTTTGAACTTTGGACAAAGTGACAGGTATCTTTGACTCTCCTGGTGCTGGCGCTTTTGTGACTGGATTTGCATGGGCTTTTACATCAGCTATTCTCTCTTTA
Source organism: Semnornis frantzii (assembly GCA_013399775.1). NCBI lineage: Eukaryota > Metazoa > Chordata > Aves > Piciformes > Ramphastidae > Semnornis > Semnornis frantzii. Next base: position 9,492 of record VWYK01040935.1, on the reverse strand, counting down.
AATCTTTGTTGGAGGTACTTTTCTTCTTTGGAGTAACTTTTAGCAAAAGCAGACATCATCAGACATGCTGCCACGGTAGACCCTCCAACACAAAACAAGATTGCACCTGCCAGCTTGCATATATCAAGGGACCCATTAAACTGTATGGCACGGGTATCCACCACAACAAAATCATCTTTCCCAAGAGCTTCGATTTTTGGTGGCACAAGAAAACCCACTACAAGAACTGTTAAACCTATCAGCATAAAAGCCGTCCCAGAGATGAGTCCGACCTGTGGGAAAAACAGAAAGAAACAAAAGAAACAATTAATATGCCCTTCTATGGTTTTAGCTAGTGAGTGGCCCTAGGAGGCTTTTAGAATGTCTCTCCTAAAAGAGGGCTGGTATTTTTCTTTGAGGTCCTACACAGTCATACTACAACTACAGTATATGGAGAAACTGCTTTTTACAGCTCGTATAGCTCAGTACTGACTTTTCTGGAAACAACAGAACATGTATCTATACATATAAGCAACATTTCTTGTTCAAAGGCTCCATCACAAAGAGTGTCACAGTTTAACCCCAGTGCTGTGTTATTTCTGGTTCTTTCTTTTTCATTAGGTGTTGGTTAGCACCAACAATTCAGTGCCTCATGACAGTCTGTGTCACATCTAACACTGGCTTTCGCTTGATGAAATGTAATTCCTTTGCAAGGATTAGAAAGAAGTTGTTATTGCTGTGAACAGATCACAGAATATTTCAAGTTTAAGTGTGGAAGTTGGTTCATATAGAATGGGTGCAGCAACAAAGCAGAGGGATTGAGTTAGATGGCCTTGTGGGCCCTTTCTAATCTCTAGTGTTCTCAGATTCAGTCAAGTTGCCTGACCTTAATGGAGATCTTGTAATCTGCTTGATTCCCTGACACGCAGTTAACCTACCAGTTTTATTCCCAATAAATTGGCAGCACTACTATGGGTACAGAGCAGAGGTAGACTACACTTTCAAGCTATCAGTGTGGTTTCCTACACAAGATTTTGGTGTTTCAGTGGCATGGCTCCTTGTGACAGAAACTACAGCATCCAAAGACCCTACAACTACCTCAGACGCCAATCTATTTTGGTAAGAGCACTTTACTTGGCTATTCTGTCATATCAGGGAAAACTAAGCAACAGAAGCACTTTCTGGATGATACCTATACCCATTAGTTGTGTGGGAAAATCTTGAAACAGGCATTTTTGTGTTCAGTGAACATCAACGGGCAGTACCTTCCAGAATGCAGAGCTCCACCTGCTAGGCGATCTCTGGATCTGAAAATCATCCTCATACTCCCAAATTGAAGCTGTGCAATCCTCATAAAACTGATGCAGGTAGGACCGAACTCCGTAGCGTTGGTACCCTCCCTCAGTGCTGCCCTGTGTGTGCTTGGACCCGCAGATGTCAGCATAGGAGCTCATCCTTCCTACCTGCAATGAGAGATTCCATGCAAAGCAGACTGTTATCAGTGTGGCAGAAAAGTAAAGCTGTCGACAAACTCTCCTGGTAACACAAAGAAAAGCAGCCCAGGAGGGCCATTTCCTTCACTTTTTTCCAAAACAAATGAGCCTGGAAGAGTTGCATGTGGTGACTCAGCTCAAGTAAACCCAAGGCACTCAGCTTCTTGGCTCAGCACAGCCTAAAGGTGCTGCAGAGAATATTCTCTCCCATACACAGAGTGCCTGATCTCCATCTTTTGCACTAGCATGCTACTCTGTTTCCATGGAGACTGAAAGAAGCAGACAGCATCAGGTAACAAAAGCCAGGGTTCATACTGGCTCTCATTCAGACTGCTTCTATCGGTTAAATAGTTTGCAACCATAGGAACTTGCCAAACTGCTGGGTAAGGTGTTTTTTAAAAATGTTTTTGCCTGAGTTATTGAAGTGCAGGACTAAGCATTGATGTAACATTCATAGCTATGAGAAACAAAGGCAAAATAAGTCCTAGATGAAGTCAAACTGAATATATCCTGAACTCAAATGTGGATAATTAAAAATGATAACATGGAATGCTGTTACAGCACCAAACTGCTCACTGAAGAGAGGAAAATGGAAATACTAAACTTCTGCCAAATGACTGTTCCCATGGAGAAGTCAATGCCCAAACTCCATCTGACTACAATAAAATCAAGGTTGTGTGCTATGAAAACCACCAACAGTCTTCTCTATTTGCCTCTAAAAAACTTAAGCAACAGGTCAGTGTTACTTAAGCTGACTGACTTCTCCTTAAAGAAGTTCAGAAAGTCTTAGTCCAAAAGAAACTGCTGATCATAATCAGTACTTACATCCAAATATCACAGCTCAATTTATGTCAGCTTCAAGCAGTTACTCTGATTGCCACAATTTTACTTAGAGGGAAGGATGGTTGGTTTGACATGCTCATGGCAGCTAGGACCTTGTGATTTTGCAGGCCTAGGACTTTTTAGGAATGGGTCATCCTTTTGGGTATGAAAATCTCGAGTATACATGAAAAACAAATGCTGCTGCATTTAAACTAAGGAGAACCCTGAAAGTATAAATAGGTAATAGCAACAGCCTGAATGAAGCTATTGGCTGGCAAAGCAGTGGCCTTTTGGAATCTGGTTGCATTCTTGACTCAGGAACAAAGCGAGTTTTCCTCTTTGTAGAAAAAAAACCACTAATCTTGGGGTTTATTTGTTTATCTAATACATATTTAGTTTGAGATTCTCAACATCTTAGAGTTGCAAATATCATTTTCAACCTGTGATGACGTTGCAAGGCTTTCACAGAAGTCACAACCAAGTGGAAGGGGAGACCTACATGATGCTGCTGGCCATTGCAAGGGCCAGAGCTCCCTCCAGGAGAAGAGGGGAGAGTATTGGTGGCTGAGCTTTGCAGAACAGCGGGGACAGCACAAAGCATGGCTTCTGGCAGAACCTCCTTCTCTGAACCTGGAACTGCTCTTGCATCCCCTATGGGTTCCCCTTTTCCACTTCAGTCACCATAAGATGTCAGAAAATCAAAAAAGTGCTTTCTGACTCAATGGATGGGCTTCCTCTCTGCTGATGACATCAGTGCCTTCTAGAGTGTGCTGAAAGTGTTGACCTTCCCAGTCAAGGACATAGTAATAGGCAACCTTGACACAGCAGGGAACTCTTCTCTGGTGAGCAGGGAGAGCGCCACCTTGTGTCAAGTTTTATGTTGCTAAAAGTAATGTTTCCCATTATAGTTAGTATATTGGGAAAAAAATGTTTGTTATACTGTTACGATACCCTTTAACACTACTACTTTCTGAGGTATAAAAAACTCCCAGTAGTATGGATACAAATACATAATCTGAAATGCTGGGGAAATGCTGAAAGGCACTCTACTTTTGGAGTCTGTTGGTTCTTCTGCAAAAGAGCTTTTCGCCTCCTGTGGGAGTCTCTCCTGCTGTTTGTTCCCTACCTGAAGGGACAAAAAGAAGTTTTCTTTCCTCACTGCCACCATTTCCTCAACAGCTAGCTGCCATCTTCCACAGGACAAGCACAGAAGAGTTTTCACAGAAACAGAGTTCTGTCTGTCTCATAGATATACCTCTACCTTAGGGTGAAAGAAGATGAAGGGGTAGTGTAGCTTACCGCAGCTGCCCCAGCTCTCTCCCACATGAGGTTACACAGCTAATACCTCAAGGATAAGAACAGTTTATGTCCATTGCCCTCACCTGTTTTGGTTTTAAGTAAATGAGCACTCATTCTCTCACTTCAGGAAGAAAGATGCCAATCAAAGCTCTGCAAAAAACCCCACTCAGGTGCCTACTAAGATCTTTATTCTTGCATTCAATTCTGCCTCCTTAAATAACTTATGCTTAACTCATTGCCAACTAAATTCATTCAGGTAAGCACATTTAGCATCATATAATGAGCAGAAAGGGAGCTATTTCCCCCAAGGAACTCCAAAAGTTCAACACAGGGAAAGAACAGACCTAACATGAGCAGACAGTGCAAACAAAGCTTGATGGCATTTACTCCAGATGCCATCAGAAGACAACTTTAGAGCTTTGCTGGTTTCTCCAGAAGGTGAAGCCGTTGCTGAGTCTGCAGCTGTAGTTATTGCAATTAGAGAAAACTCAATGTAACGTGACAGAAAGCTGCATAAACACTATCACACATTCACTGCGCTATCTGTAGGTTTAGTCAGGATAGAGAAAGGAGGATGTGTTTCTAACAGCTTGGTGAAGAATTGTCTGTAAGGAACACAGCCTGAGATGACTTACACTGCACATAGATTCTTTAGCAACCTAAAACACTGGTATGTGGGTTTGGTCAGGCATATGAGCAAAACGAGAGGTGGAATAGAAAACAAAAATAATCATCTTTCGCTTGAGAGAGCTGAGATACCATCAAATAGTATGACCTTTTAAAATGGGAGGAAAGAAAAAAAGACTGCCAGCATCATTCTTTTCAAGCACTGCATAATAGTAAGTGCTACTGAACATTTTCTTTATGCTCACGCTCTTCCACTTAAGTAATCTCCTATCTTTCGCAAAATATCTTGTCCCTTAGAGAGAAGTAGGCTTCTTAGCCCTTTATGAGTCATTGAACAGCCCAGTAATTTGGCCTAAGATGGTCTCGTTCCTCAGCTACAATGTAAACATAATGATGTTGTTATTGCTCTTTACAGATGGGTCAGAGGAACTGAAACAGTCAAGAGTATAGCGCGAGAAAACAGCTCTCCATAAATGTGTCACAGCATCAAATTACACTGGATGAATAAATACTGCAGTAGCTATGATTTCCTGAGTGTTGACGCATGTCCCACCTTCATGGCTGAGCAGCTAAATGCTAAGACGTTGGGAAACTTTCACTAAAAAGATTCAATTACCCAAATCTGTTATGCGCAAGCTCAGAACACACATCCACACCACAAAAGTAGTTTAATCATTGAAAGTTTTGCAGCACCTAAACCCGAGGTGCCTGGGAACATGTGGGATGTATGATCACAGCTTCACACACTGCATAGTAGCAATCTATCCCCTAGCAACTTTTGTTTCCATGGCAAAAGCTGTCCTGTTTACTTTGAGCTTTACTATTCTCCACTAATCTAGGGAAGTGTGACTGGATTGGTGAACAGGAAAATAAGAAGATGAGCAAGCTCCAGGAAAAATTACCCAATAAATTTTCAAACTCCTTTGCTGACAGATTGGACATATTTTAATGAAATGTAAGGAATTAGCATCTGAAAAGCAAGACGAAGCAAATAAGCATGCACCATTGCTCCTTAACACCACACAGCCACTAACGCCAGTGGGTTTGCAGAGGTGAAGTCCCCCCCTCCCCCATATGTACACACTTTGATCCTTCTGTTCAGAGGCCACGTCTCCAGTTTTTAACCTACACAAAGCAATACCCCTGTGAAGGGCAAATACTGGAATAACTAACTTGCCTTTGCCAGCAGTTTCCAAAATGGCCTTTTGGATGCCTCAGCTACCTGTCATGCCACTGTCCAGAGGCTGAGATGAGCTGCTCTTGGCCTGACCCAGCCTACCGGAGCCGAGCCCTCACGCCACCGCCGCGCTGGCTCAGTGCCCGGCCTCCGGGCAGGGGGACCGGCAAGGGCAGCTGCCGCCGCTCGCCCGAGGACGTCCGAGGTGCTCAGCGGATTTTTCGACGCGACTTCTGCGCCCTTGCCATGCACCGGGGAGTGAGCAGGGCCCTCTCCGGTTCAAGGGCTGGGCCCCCGAGGGGGTACAGGCCGGGGAGGCGGCGACCCCGCCAGGTCGCGACCCCTTGGATAGGCGGGCGCAGGCTGCTCTGCCAGCACAACAGGAGCCGCTCTCGAACGCCGCTTCCCCGGCGTGGCGGAAGAACTCCGCGGCGCTCGCATCTCGGCGGAGAGCTCGTCTCCCGTGACTGACCGTTGGTCCTCACCCCTCCTGGCCCGACGCCAGCCGCCCCGCGTACCGAGACGACGAGCGCAGAAGAGAGCCTGGCCAGGCCGCCCCCTGCCCTGCCCGTGCCCCGCGGCGGCGGTTCGGCGCGGTACCAGCCCTCCCCAAGCAGGCAGTCTCTTTCCCCGGCCCAGGAGCCGAAGTCCGGCGACAGTGCCGTGTACCCGCCCCGCCACGGCCTGGGTGCCGGCTCCTCTCCGCCACTTTCCCCGCGGGAACCTCAGCGCAGCGTGCCCCCCGTGAGGACGCCGACGGTCATAGGAGCCTCCGCCGTCCCTGCCAAACTGCCGAGCCCAAGTTTTCCGACAGGCCGGGAGCGGCGGCGCCAGGGTTACCTGTCCCTTCTGGCGCTCCCCTCGGCCGGCTGAGCAACCGCGGCGGCGCTAGCTGCGGCTCTCCCACCCTGGTCCCATCTCCTCTCAGCGCCGCGCACGGCCCCAGACACCACGTATTATGTACAGCCCGAAGCGCTGCTCGCTCCCGCGCGGTGCCTGCGCACTGAGCCGCCGCCGCCGCCGCTGCTGCCGCCGCCGGTCGCGGAGGGGCGCCTGTCTGCGCTCTCCCCGCCGGCTCCTGCGGGGCGGTGGCTTTGGGCTGAGTGGGAGATACACCGAGGGATGCTGGGCTCTTCCCGCAGCCAGCTGCCGCTAGCAGGGTCCCTCCGGCCGCGGCATCGGCGAGGCCGTTCCCAGGAACGGGCAGGCCAGCAGGTGGCACGGAGCGGTTGCTTAGGTGTCATCAAGTTCACCGAGGTGTCCTCCTGGGGTAGTGGGAGTAGGAGGGGCCTTGGGGCCAAGTCCGTAGTCACCTCCCCTCTCCCTTTAATCAGCGCTGCAAAACGTGGAGACTCAATGCTCTGTTACTCACAGAATCGTTTTGATCAGAAAAGACTTCTAGATGAACAAGTCCAATCATCAATCCAACACCACCATGGCTATTAAACCATGTCCCAAAGTGTCATATTCACACTTCTTGAACACTTTCAGGGACGATGACCCCACCGTGTCCCTGGGCAGCCTGTTTCAGTGCCTGCCCACTCTTAAAGTAAAGGAATTGTCTCCGGCATCCTACATAAACCTCCTCTGGTGCAATCTGAGGCCATTTAATCTCATTCTATCACTTGATACTAGGGAGGAGAGACCAACACCACGTCACTACAACTTCCTTTCAAGGAGCTGTAGACTTGAGAGGGTCTCCCCTCAGACTCCTCCAGACTAAACAACCTCATCTCCCTGAGCTGCTCCTCAACAAGATGTGGCCCTTCGCCATCTTCATTGCCCTTTCTCTGGACACACTCCAGCAACTTAATGTCCCTTGTCCAGTTAGCTGGACAGACATCACAAAAATGTGACATGAGCTACAAAGAAGAAGACACTGAAATCTGGGAGTCAAGAAAATAAATCCATCTACCAGGAGACGCACCTGGATTTCTAAGAGAAACTGAGGCTGAGGGCCAAACATGGTTGTCTTGGGTCTGCCCTCGTAACAAGAGGTTGGTTGTTCAGTGGGAAAAGATTTTGAATATGCTGATTTGGGGAATAAGGAAGCCAGCGAAGAAAGAGTTAGAGAACACGACAGGGCACTAAGAGCTGGAGTTGCTAAAATGTATCCCAAAGACAGGTAATATGGAATTCTTCTGAAAAAGAATGAGACCATAAAGTGCAAGACCAATAGTAATTTCAATACCCTGTACTGGAATATGCACAGAAACAATGTCATTTCATGCAGAAAAAAATGGAAGTGCTTTAAAGCAAAATGGATAAGTGTTAGCCAAAGGAAAACCAAAGTGTTTTAAAAAAGTGTTTAAACCAGTTTAGTATCTAAAGAAGGTGAGATTAATGTCGGTTTCATTACAGCAATTCTCAAGCTCCTTGGAAAAAGTCCTGCATGTGATGACAACAGTAATTTTGGGTAATTGCAAATCATAAAAACAGCTAAAAAAGAGCAACTAAAGAATTACATTTGGAGGAAGAAGTGCTGATTTCAGTGGATTTCATACTGTCCTTCCAAAGCGCTTATGCTTTTCTTGTTTCAAGTAATGAGTAATGCCAAAAGTGGTTTCCCTGACCTAAGCAGAACTAATTCCACAGAAATGTGTTGTTCAGTGAGCAGTGCTGGCATACCTCAGTCCATCACAACTAACAAAGTAATAAGCTGACAATTATTGGTGAAAAACCCAGAAAATACATTCAAATGATGAGTAAAAAGCAGGATAGAGTATCAATCTTAAAGGAGATTTCCTCGTTGATTGTCTTATAAAACTAACACTAGGTTTATGTGCAGTATCACAGTGAGGACTGAACACATCTTTATCCCAGATCAGGAAGATGTCTGCTGTAGCAAAAGCAATTAATCTATACAAGCTGCTCTCTCTCTGTTCACAAAGGTATCTTCTTTTGAAGGTATTCTCTTGCCTACTGACAAAGAGAATAAATAAAAGGAATAGGAAATACCTGTGCTGGCCCAGTACAGCTGTGTTTCCTTACACAGAAGTGTCAGCTCAGCAAACCAGGACAAATCAGTATCATAGTGATGAAGATATTTGCAGAAATGCTGAAAATTATCTGTGAACTCTGAATTAACAACCCTAAAGGTTAACCATTGATGATCTCAGAAGTTGCTTTTAGTGCACTTTTAGTGCTTCAGGAAAATGATAAATTCGGTTTGAAATCAGAACTGTTCTTGAAGTATAGCTGAGCTTGGTTATGAGAGGTGTTGAACGGAAGAGTGTAAATGTCCTGTTTAGCCTTAAAATCGGTAATATCAATACAAAGATACTTTAGAAGACCATGACCATTGTATGACTCAGGATGTGAGCTGCCGATACATGACAGAAATTTTTCTCATTTCTCAGCTTTTACAAATTTACCTTGATGTTATCATGAGGTCTACAGCTGGGACTGGCATAAGGAATGTGTCTAATATTCCACTTCACAGAATCACAGAATGTTAGAAGTTGAAAGGGACCTCCAGAGATCATGGAGTCCTAACCCCCTACCAAAAGCAGGATCACCTAGAGTAGTCTGCACAGGAATGCATCCAGGTGGTTTTGAAAGTCTCCTGAGAAGGAGACTCCACAACCTCCCTGGGCAGCCTGTTCTAGTGCTCTGTCAGCCTCACTTCCTCATGTTGTGATGAAACTTTCTGTGTTCAAGTTTGTATCCATTTGTTCTTTGTTTTATTACTGTGTAACACTGCAAAGAGATTGCCCCCCTCCACTTGACGCCCACCCCTCAGATATTTATAGACATTGATCAGATCCCCTCTCAGTCTTCTTCAGACTAAACAGCCCCGGGTTTCTCAGTCTCTCTTTGCAGGGGAGATGCTCAAGTCCCCCAATCATCCTCGTGGCTCTTCATTGGACTCTCTCCAGCAGATCCCTGTCTCTCTTGAATCGGGGAGCCCAGAACTGGACACTATTCCAGGTGTGGTCTCACCAGGGCAGTGGTTGTTGTTAATTTGACTTTTTTTGCCCCCTTGTGCAAAGAGAACCTGACCTAGTCCTTTACTTTTCTTTTACCTGCTGTACTAAAGGTTTGTGATTGACAGTATGAGTACGCCTAGGAAAAAGAAGTCCTGTATTGCCAAGA